>JAQGBI010000515.1:0-15282 GCA_034698325.1 Sminthurinus elegans | reverse complement strand
TAGTAAACTAAGATACTCTTGATCATCATGATTAAAACTCAACATTATTAAATTTTTCTAATACATGCATGTCCAATCTGCGGTTTACAGTGTACATGTGTGTTAATTGACATTGTGCATCTTGCATGTATAATACATTGTTATACTGATTATTGTACATTGTACAGTGCGATATTCAGAATGTCAATATCTAGAATCTAGATTCTAGATTCTAGTTTTTAGATGTATGCATGCATGTGTATGTTTAGGTACGTACATGTGCTTTTTAAATGTATTATTATAACACACCAGTATCTTTGGATCCATCTACCAATTCTTTGTACATACACACATTCACTTGGATGTTGAATGCTGAGTTGCAAGTTTGAATGAAATACTGTATACTGCACAGCGTACACTGTAACCTGTACCCTGCATACTGTATACATGTGAACGGTGTATGAAGACCAACACACACAAAGTCCCACACAGCTCAGAATGGAATAGGATGTTTTTTGAACGCCATGCCTTTCTCAGCTCAATACACGTACACAGAACACAGTACACCGTAAACGTAACTATACAAAGAGAACCAAAAAGTTTCCCTGGACGTATCTAGTATCTACACACATTTTCCTACCTATTCATTTTGAGAATGGAAAGTTTTCTCTCTTTTTTTTTGGAATGTTTCAAAATTGAAGATTGAAGGTTTAGTAGAACCCATTTTTATTCAAAGATCCCATTTCCTCCGTATCTTCTATTGTTATCTCATATTTTGACTGCATTGTTCATGGAAAAGGATAAATAAAACTAAAAACTAAAGTTAAATGCAATAAATATCGAAAAGATACACAAGTCTACGTCCTTTAAATTCTGGTTACCGGTTACTGCTTAATGCTTCGCTCAATACTGGAGAAACTACGTACAATTGTCCCCACATTTGTGTAAGGGTACGCATTATAAATTTTACCTATTTTTCATACGCAGTTTATCCTTTTTACATGGCTTTTACGTGCAAAAAAGATTCTTGCCTTTGGTAAAAAGTATCTTAGGTCCTAGGCTTTTAATACAGAGGGCATTCAAAAATAATAAGATGCTAATAATTGATAAATGGACAATCCAAGATAATTGGCGTGTTTTTAAAGTGAAAACATAAAACAAATGACAGATGATGGAGGAACAAGGATACCAATGTCATACTTGGCTCATACGACGTACATATTAAATATCATATACACATTGCAGTGTTTTAATTTTTAATGCGTTGTTAGTTGTTCTTTATCCTTTTCAGTTAATTTTAAAAACAGAGCTTTAAACTTGAAAAGTTGTTAAATTGAGGATTGTAATCAGAAAATTTTAAAATTTGTATGCCTGTACATTGATGGGTCTGACTGGTTATATTATACTTTATATTCTGTATGCACAATGCACAGTATTTGTATACGTCCATATTCCGCGAATTCATTATGGTTTCATTTCTATACAATAATTCAGGCTTTCATGTACCCGAAAAAAAATATTATAATGGGGTGATAAGTTGATACTACATATGCCCAAAGCCCACACATGTATAAAGTATTTATTATTTATCTGGGACGAATAACGTGGGAGAAAAAATGCTCATTCTATAAATGCATGTAACTTAATTTCGAATATCAAATCCAATGTCCGATGTTTAGACCAATGTATCATGTAATTGTATACTTTGTTTTTTTCCAGAAAATTTCCACAACAAGTGAAGCTATAGTATTTAATTGCACATTATTACACATTGATTTTTTTTTAATGCCCGCTGACAAGTTTAAAAGACAAAATAAGTCATAAATAGGTATTAAGCATTTATTTACTGTACCCTGTATTCAGTATTTGCACTTTATTGCACATTATACTCCATTCATTATACATTATACAGAATAACTACACTTAAAATTACAATTCAGACAGGAGACGGAACTATTGAGAAGAGTAAAGCTAAAATAGGTAAATAAGTAAGCAACGATTGGATTGTGTGAGTATGTCTATAGTAGCTCTGTAATCCATTGGGGAAAATACAATGTACATTGTACACACGGAGTTGTTTTTGTCATTGTAGATATGTAATTTGGTTGAATGGCGTCTTAAAACAAGCAATAAGTTTTTCTCCGTTTTGTTCCCGTTTTACACTGTTCACTACCTTTACTGTCAACTGTACAGTGCACACTGTACAATGTATTACTGCCGTGTTGCATAATAAACGCCGCTGTTATTGTATTTCATTACCTGACGGCTGACGATTGAAGACTGTCATTTAAGTCTGTAAATATAGACATGTATACTTCAGCTCTAATTGCAAGTAGATTTTATATGGATAATAGTGGATTTCTTACATTTTACACGTTGATGTACAGTATATAGTGTACAGGAAAAAGCAAGGTGTGTTATTATGTCAAGTTATAAAAGTCATAGCTATCACGTAAATATATTATACGATACTTTTGCCGAGCAATCGGCAAATCCGTATCTTAATACGGGCTCTCAACACTCACTATCCGTGGATACATGTGTGCATAACTATGTTTCATGTAAAAAAGACAGGGAGAAAGTCTCCACTCCTGCTGCATCCTTGATCTTTGATCCATGATCCTTGTCTATACATTCTGTAAGTGTTTGTGTGAATTTCTCCTACAGAAGCAGATCCAGCTCATCACAAATAGCCCACCTTGAATCTTTATGCAGTATTATAATTGACTGTAGTTCTTCTCAAGATAATGTGGAATCTACATCACAGAACAAGTAATGTAAAGATGTGGCACGATTTAAAACATGTAAAGCATGGCATAATATAATATATTATTAAATATGGTGTAAATATTCATACAAAAATTTGGAGAAAGTTGAGAGAGAAAGTGGGCAAAAAATAATATGGTGCTATGAATGTTTTGTATTAATTTTCAACATGCTTTTCGACTTTTCATAGTGGGGAATGGTTCAATACTCAAAACACAGGAACGCACAGTACACACTAACAAGGAAAAGAATCTTGTCTTATTCCAGTTTTTAGTGTTTTTCTTCGACTCTGGTTTGTACTGTCCCGTACTGTGTACTGTGTAGATTGTAGATACTTTGTGTATACTTTCTCTCTTACTTCTTTCTTTTTGGTTCTTTATTCTTCATACACATTACTATTCGTTCAAAGCCTAAGCTCTAAACCTTGTCTGTCTACATACCTCTTCTATGTAGGGAAAGCACAGTACAAACTACAAACATTCAAGGGAAAGTTCATGCATGGAAGATGACAAGATTGGACACTGGATTCGAATTCAGGAATTGCTTTGAAGGAACAAAATGTACATGATACATTTGAAGGAATAGAAGAAGAAAAGGACGAGACCAAAAAAAAAAGTTGAAAAAAGGGAGGAAAGTATAAAATGAAACATAGGGGAAAAGGGAAAAGGACTTTATTGAAATTCTTTATTTTAGGACAAACTACAAAGTAATTCTCTAGCCGACATACGTAATACGTAATACACGGCTACTTCATACCAAAATATCCATCTATTCAACATGTAAAAGGACAGAGGACAGTGGGGAAATTTTCCAAAGCCTTTGTACGTTTCTAACGCAATACTACAAAGTCCAAATTATTTCTAGATTCTTTCACCGCTCACATTAAACTTTGGCTTTAACTAACTACGGTTTAACGGTTAAGTTTTAACGAACTACTTGGAATTACAAGTTACATTGTAGATTTTAGATTTAATAAGAGACAGCAGTTATTATTAGGCAAACATTTTGCATACATTTTGCGTAAATGGAAACACTTCAGAATTAACCGGTATAACGCTGTCCATCATGCATGTTTTGTCTATTGAGACAATATTGTACAAAATAAGGGGTTTTCTTCTTGATGATTTAAAAAATAAAAAGTATTTTATCTTCAAGCCAGTATTAAGGATTACGAAATAATTCTCATGGCTCAGAGTAATATGATTTCAATTTTCAAATTTCAAGCAACCAAAGTAAATTCTTGCTCCATGTTCAACATAAGAATTGCTCAGGGGTCCTTTAGAGGATTTTTAGATATAAAAATGAAAATATTTTGAGGCAAAGACTGGCTTTTCACACATTCATGATAACTAATAATATCACTACAATTGCTATTCACCAGGAAGATAAAAATTTCCAAAGGAGGCTTTGATTTTTTTAAAAAAAAAACATACTAAAATATCTCTATTGTTTGATTTGTGTATCTACTGACTTGATAAATAAACTAATAGAAAGGAAAAGAAAATAGAGAGCAAAAGCAAAAAAAATAAATTCAATGTTGCATAACTTTAGCACTAAAAAAACACACTACCCAATATGTTTAATATATGCCTAATGTACAAAAATTTCATATGCCTAAAAATTAGAAACTATAGATGTTGAAGAGCCCGAATTTGTCTTGTTGTGTAATTCCTTAACCTTTTTATTAGGTTAAATTATAACTACCTATGCTATTATCCGCATTTCATTTTCCTGTGGGTTTTTTTTGAAGCACGACAAAATAATTTGAAAATTTGACTATAACTCTCTCTCTCTCTCTTGTATTCCAGTTTTTTGATCTGTAAAAATATAATGACTCTAGTCTTCTGTCTTTTGATAATTATTGTACACTTTCTGTGTCTGATTTCATTTGTTGGTTTTTATACATATTTGTATTCATTTTTTTGTGTCTGTTAAAACATGGAAATTTTATTATGTACTTAATACTTAATACAAAGAGAGTGAGAGATAGAGAAAAGACACACAGATGAAGATCAGAAATCAGAAATGTACATCCAGATTACATATTTTTCATTCTCATAACATTGTGTATATATTTGTCTACCTCGTTTTCTCTTCATATGTAATAAGTACAATGTACAATGTACATGGAACATGAAAAATGAAAATGTGGTATGAATTGAGGATTATGGAACTAGTAGAGTTTGGTAAAAAAATAATATCAACAGTTGGAGTTTGAGATAAAGAATGAGTAGATATAGATAAAAGATGTAGGAGAAAAGGGCAAGTGCTAGAACTAAAAGAAAGAGTTTCTACACCAAACAGAGGATCGAGAGAATATACATACAACGGAGAGCGGAGTGCGAGGCACACATGGTGTGGGCTGGGAAAGCTATATGTTCAATGTACAGTGTTCAGTGTGCAGTTTACTGTGTGAAGGGAAAAAATCTGATGGAAAGTCTAGGCGGCAAACTAGTGAAAGCACGAGAGAAAGATAGTTTCTCCTCGAGTCCTATGTTCCATGTTCCATGTTCTATGGTCTATGGTATGGTATGGTATAGATCGATATTTCCATGGATGTTTCAGTTTCAGAAAACGTAAGGGAGACATGATCGATATCCGATGTAGTATATATATAGTAGGAAGTACATGTATAGAAGCAGCATAAAAGAAGAAGTAGTAGTAGTAGTAGTAATAGCAGTAGCATTGGTAGTGAAAGTGGTAGTGGTAGTAGACCTCTTCGTTAGAGAAAAGGCATCTTTCACTAAGTAAGTTTGCTTTTCCTTCAGTCTTCTTCTTGCTACGGCTACGGTGCCTTAACATTCCCAAATTTCGTAGCTTTCTCTCACTTTCTCCCTGTCTTTCCCTCTCTCACTATTTCACTAATGGTAAGCAACGTGAGGAAGGAATGACTGTTCGCCTCTGTCTAATACTGAATATGTATTGACGACAGTGGTCTCCTCTCTCTCTTCTCCTTTCTTCTCCTCTCCTCTCCTCTCCTCTACCCAAGTCTAGTCTGGTCTAGTCTATGTAGTCTACACATGACTGTGAGAGAAGACCATCATGATCGTCCTCGGCATCATCATCATCCTGTGTATAATATTTTCCATCGGATAATACAGTATTTGTAGAAGAACCAAGAAACTTTTCAACATTACACATTTACTCCTCTCTTTTTTTTTACATGAACAACCACTTTGCTATCAAAAACTGTTGACAGATTTTCTTCTTACAGAATATACAGTATATATATGTATAATGTATATATATATGCTTGTTTTTTTTTAACATGACATGGTGAACGATTTTTATAGTCATCAAAATATTTTGCTTTTTATATAGCACAGAATTTTTTTTATATAATATTTTCTATTTTATAATATATGAAACACACTTTACTTTTGTTTTATATCATACGTGTCATTTGATTCTATTTCATTTGAAGAGAAAACTATTATAGGATTATTGTACTGTAATTGAGAGGGTGGATCATTTTTGGGTTCATTATAAAATATTTTGTTCTTATTTACGTATTTTATTATGTATATTATTATGATATACTTTGTACTAAAATATGTAGCTCATTCACAACCAACTGTTTTCTCATATTTACATCATTTCCTCCTACATTCTATCTCTTGTGTCCTCTCTATTTTTTCTTCTCCTTCATCTGCATTCTACATGGAACATGACATTTTATATATAATAGACTGTGCGCATTCAGCTTGTACTCTGTTTTACAAAATCCGTTTACATATTCATGGATCGAATTTGTTTATCACACTACTACATGAAAATATGACAGAGGATTATTTTTTCTGTGCATACTACAAATGCAAAAAAAAAACTTGTGTGTATTTAAGTGAAGATGAACAGAGAAGTAAGTATACGGTTTCACGGCCAATACCTACATGAATTATATATATGATATTTTATTATGAAAAGAATCACCATCAAAAACAATCGAATTTTTAAAAAGAGGAAATGGAGATGAGCATACTAATGATTTTCATAGTTTTTCATAAAAAAATTTCTGCAGAAACAAAAAAAGAAAAATATGTTTCATATGAAATTGTGAATTTTTTTCCAAAAACCTTAGAATTTATTGAAAATTATATGTGCACAAGCAAAACCTTAGAAAACGTTTCTTGTAAATTTCTGAAGCAGTCATAAAAAACAACTCATTTCAATGCTTCAAAAGCGGGAAGGCAGTTCAAACTGAACACGTGCTGATCGCGATCAGCAAACAGAAAAAGTGTGTTAGTGTAAAGTTAATTGTTAAGTATTTTAGTACTGAGGGTAATCATTTTCATGTTTGTCAGTAAATCTGACATAAAAGTAAGTAACATAATTTCATTTTGTCTGATTATTTATATAATATTGATGTAAACAACATATGATTAATAATAATTAAAATTAGTATGTATACTTAACTATAATTTTGTTTCATTTGGATTGTGTTTTTGTACAGCTATATAAAAATAATAATGAAGAATTGTATTGCGGAATCTGCGAGTTCATTTAAACTCCATGTAACTAATATCATTGATATTCAACATTGTCCAATTACAACACTTGATTTAAAAAAAGACGGCTCACAACTTGCATTATACAGGTATAAATATATTCTGTACTTACTTTTACTAAATTATCCTTTTTATAATATATTGTACAATAATATTAACTGGTATCCGATACTTTCTTTTGGTAATGTTTAAAAATTCATGAAAATGATCTTCTTTATAAATTAAAATGACAGAGGTGGTGATGCTCCAGCTATTGAAATATGGAATGTGTCCAATGTTCCATTTCTACAGGAAGTTTTATATGATTTAGAAAATAATGATGGTAAACCATCTGTAGAAAGTTTATTATGGATTCAACATCGTCTTTTCTCTTGTGGACTACATGGTTTTGTATTAGAACATGATATAGTGACTAGGAAAATTAAGGTACATAACATTCTTACTGCCTTGTAAACAACAAATATTACTTATATGTGTCGTGCATACACTAATTTTAATAGTATCATGTCATTTTATTTATTTTAGGCTAAGTATATGGCAACTTCTGGACCTGTATGGCAAATTTCTGCTAGTCCAAATGGATCATTTTTAGCGGTATGTATTTATATAGTATATTGTTTAATATGCACACACTTTATTCTAGCTGTCTTATCATTAATTAAACTTCTACAAATGTAGTTGAAAATTCAATTTATTTACACTACTTGTAAATACAATGCAAATTTTTGACGATTGTTCTAATATTATTATAACTATGATACTGATATATATATAGGCTGGTACCGAAGATGGATTTATCAATATTTTCTCAGTTATGGATGATGGCCTTGAATTTGTTAAAGTTCTTGATCGTCAAGAAGGTATACACTTTTTATTTTAAGGAATTTATAAAACAGAGAGTAATAATACATTGTACATGCATTGATTTACGATGAGTAGAAAAGTATAACAAAAGACTTTTATTTTTTTCAATTTTTAATTGTTTTTGTAGGACGTGTACTATGTTTAAGTTGGTCTCCATGTGGGAAATATATTGCAACAGGTTCTGTTGACAATGTAAGATTATGGGATGTTGAGAAACGTCATGCAGTTCAAAGACTAATTACGGGAAGATCTAAAAATACTGAAACAATTGTTTGGTCTATATTGTTACTTGAAAATTTAACAATTGTTTCGGGGGATTCAAGGTACTTAAGTCTTTAAAACATTATTATAATATAATATTCTATATTACTATCCAAGCCGAATAAAAAAATAATTTAAACCATTTCATATTATTATTTGATATCGATTATATAAATAAAAACTTTTGTGTTTTTTTTTGTTTCAGGGGTATCGTTAGTTTTTGGGATGGAAATTTAGGAGTTTTAAAGTATAAAATTTGGACTCATAAAGCTGATATTCTAGCATTAAAACTATCAACCGATGGTGATTGCATTTATGTATCAGGTACTTTATAACAATAATTGTTTTTTAAATTTACAATTATTATTTTAAAGCTGGAACCAACCAAGTAATTTGATGTGTAATATACTTATGTGGTTATATCTTATAGGTGTTGATCCAAGTGTCGTATTATTAGCTCATGTGGGTAACAATGAAGACAAGTGGGTTAAATCTCATCAAAGGAATATGCATACAAATGACGTTATGTGTCTTGCAACACTGGGGAATAAATTAATTTCAGCAGGTTTGATTAAATAAAAAATTATTATTTATTATTATGTATGAATCAAAAAGTTTTTCTGAATATTTTGGTATTTGAATGCATTTTTATACATTTTTTTTTGTAATTTGTCCTTTAAAAATTATTGATTTGTACAAAAAAAAAAAGTTATTAATCCCATATGTTTATTGTTTTGAAAACCATTTTCCATCTTTTTGTAGGTAGAGATTGTGATTTGACAATAAGTTCACCTCCAAGGCGTAATATGCCAAAAATTGTGACAAAATATCCTCCTATTCCAAAATCATCACGAATATTTTCATCTAAAAATTCTAAACGTATCATGATTCAAGATCCTAAGGCAATCAATATTTGGCAATTACCTAATGAGAGTACAGAAGAGTAAGTGAACAGTTTTATTTTCTTCAACCATTATTTTTCTGCATATAATGGAATTTTCTCTATAATATAATAAATTTTTTTTATAACTTATTGATAAAGTACTTATATAAATATCTTGTGAAATTCTCATAAATTAAACTTTTTATTATTATTTTTTAAAATTTCAGATTAGTCAAGTTGTTAGAAATTAAAAGTGCAAGTGATCAGATAATTCATTCATCATGTTTGAGCCCATCCGGACAAACTTTTGCTTATGCAACAAAGAATCGTTTAACTGTATTTACTTTGTTAACTCTTGCTGATGGTAGTTTAACACCAGTCAAACTAAAAAAGATTGTTTCAAATGATGGGATATCGATTGATTTGACAGAATATTTTTGGATGATTCAATATTTGAGTGACACTCAAATTCTTGCAATTACTGTTGATGGTTCTTATTGTTTAGTTATTGATATTGATTCGACAAAAAGTCAGGACTCAATCCTTATAAATTCAGAAATTTCATTAGATGAATTCGTAGATCCTGTAGGAATCGATATGATAACTACTCATTCAAATGGTAGACATTTTGCTGTAGCGACATCAAAAGGGGATGTACATGTATTGGAAGTATTGAGTAGCTCTTCTCTAAAACAAGTTTATACTGTCCCTCAATATAAATGTCCAATTTTATCACTAAGATTCCATCCACAACAAAATTATTTACTGATAGCATTTGCTGACCATACAGTTGAAATTATAAATTATCAAAATTGTAATATTGTATTTCATGAACAAATTGGTGGACCAAAAGAACCTGCTAAAGTAGAACCAAATGTTACTAGTACTAATGAAATATTAATAAAAACAATAGCTACAGAAGAAGAATGTAATCAACATTTTCAACCAATATTAGGAACATCATGGTCACCCGATGGAATGAAGGCTGTTTTGTATGAACTGAATAAAATTCATCTTATGGAATTTAGTGAAGTATGCCCGATTGAAGGAGCATCAGGAGAACCAGCAACAAAAAAATTGAAAGAGTCTGCTACAACAAGAGGGAGAAGATCAGTTAGAGAAGTTCAAGATTTAACTTCTTCTTCTTCTCAACGTTCTAGTTCTAAAGATACTCCTAAAAGACGAACAAGGAATCCTTCATCTGAATCCACAAGTAGTAATACTCCATCTTCTTCTCAAGATTACAAAGAAGAACAATGGATTAGTTCTAAATTAGCATTATTACGCGTACAAAAATCCGTAGAAACATCTTCTTTGCCTGTATCCAAAAATTTAAGCAAGTATAGTTGTTTTGTAACTTGGAAATCATTAAATATTGATGATGAATATGTAACAGCTGTAGACTTTTTAGATTCAAATCAACTACTAAGTGTACAAGTTAAACCTAGTGTCATTTTCAACAAACTACCACCAGCATTTGCAAAGAAAAAGTTTGGTATGTAAAATTGTTTTGTTTTTTTTTTTTTAATTTATAATTCTATATATTAGACTACTAATTTCAAATTACAAAAAAAAAAGAACTCTAGGAAAACAATTTTCCATTTTCATTGTATACAAACGTTTTTTTTTTTTGGAAATATTTAATAATTGAGTTACACATCATGTCAAAGGTTGCGATGTATTTTGATAAAATAAATAAATGACGTACATATACTTCTATTATAATATACGTACTATACAAAATATCAACTCTATTATTATTATTCTTTATAAAATAATGGCATTTTTAATACTTATATTTTAGGAAAATTAGCATGGGTTATGGGATATAGGATATATAATCATTTATTTCATGATTTTTAAAAATTAATCTCATTTTGACTAGCAAATCAATGGTTTCACATTATGAATGATGTGTTTAGTTGGTAGTACAAGTTCTTTTGGATTGTTTTCTTCTTTGGTCTTTCCTTCCAATTCTTCTTTTAAATATTTTTTAATTCTATATTTTCCATATTGCTCACCCTGAAAACTAATCTTTTGTGGTCGGAAAGGTTTTATAGGAAATAGGTTAAAAGAATTTTGTAAGTCTGCGGAACGCCAACCAATAGATTCTATATATTACAATACGAAGGAAAATGTTTCAATCATGTAACACTGTACATATAATTTGTAATGTACATAATGCATAATATAATATATATTATACTATTATGGTGTGTATAAAATAGAAAATAACAAAAATTTCTTTTTTACCAGATGATTTTGTTGAAATTGGTGGAGATTGTTTTATTTTGTATTCTCGTTTTTCCAATTTTCTGTTTTTCACAAGGTCCAGACTTTTCTCTTGTTTTTCTAATTCTCTATCAATGGATTCCTATATATTCGTATGTAAACATTGAAGAATGAAAATTTTACATGTTTTAAAGACTGAACAGTTTTGATGTTTATCTTTAATAATGGGAGAAAAAACTAAAGTGCTTATTATATGTAGTTATACTTACGTCACGAAATGTTGGATGAAGATCTAATAAAAAATCCCATTTTAATTTCCAAAGTTCATTCAAGTACTTTTCATGCCTTAACATGTCTTTCCTATATAAATAATATTTCATGAACATAGAATAATGATGAAAATTCTAAATTTGATATGAACTTGTACGGGTTTCATAATTCTTACTACATAATATAGATATAAGCATGTTTTATCTACATCATAAGTATGTATGCTTAAAAAACTGTTAGTAAAAATACCATAATTCGTCTTGTGTGGCTGGAGCATTTTTATTTGTCAATCCTTTCCCTTTCCCTACATTTTTATCCGTAGACTTTTTCATCATCATTAGGAGAATAAAAAAAATGGAAAGTGCTTTCAATACGGGACTTGAAATTTCTAGATATTTTTAAACTCTCAACAACCACTTAGTTCTTAGTTCTTTGTACTATTTTTACTACTGATTGTGTAAACAAATGGTGTATTTCAGGGAATTGAAAAACTGAAATCTATTATGTACACAATAATATATTATGTAAATATGTATTTTTTAGAGAAAGTGAAATCGTATTTACCGAGAGAGTAACTTTCTACAAAATGTATGTATGATGTACCTATATGCAAACTAATACATGCAAACATTTTGGAATTGTTTCCTTCCATAATTTCATATGTACATATGTATCATGTTATATGCATACACAAAGTACTGTCTCAATTCTCAATAGTCTATAACCTATACTATATAGTGTCTTTATAACATCCCGAGAAAATACACAGTCATGAGTGGACTATAAGGATCAAGTTGAATACTCTATATAAATGTTTGATCAATTCAGTTGGAGTTGAATGCATTCGCAGTGTGCTAGTTTTTTTTGTTGTTGTTTTGAAGTAGTATATGACTTAAAAATAAATGGCAGCATACGTCATTAAACTAAGAGTCTCTTTTTCACTGTGTACATATATGTATATTTATGCATTGGCAAAATCTTCTACATGCAATTATTATGTCAACAGTCTTAAGTTTATATGTGCAGTATTTGTATGAAATATGGAAAGGTGTTAGCTCGAAGTTGCAGAATGTACGTGTTTGTATGAGCTTTGGGATTTTACATGCATAATATGCTATACATATTATATGTTTTATACTTGGAAAAAGTTTTTTTTAACTGTATAAACGGCAGAGATTGCAATCATCTCTCATGTATTATTATGCCAAGATGTACATGGTGTAATATTTTCTTCAACACAGACTTTTATTATTAGCACTGGAGTACTGTCAATTGTCATATCCATCATGATTTTTTTTTAGAATAATAATTAATTGTACCTCAAATAATGCTTAAATATCAATAATATCACATATAAATTTAGTATTTTTAAAACCCCTAAGAAATTAAAGCCAACACTGTGTAAACTGTCTATATAGATATATATAATATATATAGTATTATATACGTCGATCATCTCATCTTCATCATCATCGTCATATTTTTTTTCCTCATGTATATATATATGTACAGCTTTTTTTCTCTTCTCTCTTTGTAACATAATTCTAGTACTGATAATTTATTATTTTTAATCAAATAATAATAGGCAATAAATTGTATATAGTAACAATAATAATAATAATAATAATCATATGTAATATGTATACATAATATAACGTAATAATATATATATTTATATATATGTAATTATATATAATATAGTAATAATACTTGTATCCATAACCATAATCCAACTTTCTTGTTTTCTGAACGATAGTAATAGTAGTATAGTAGTAGTAGTAGTAGTAGTAGTAAAGTAACAACAAATATATATATATATATATGCAAAAATGGGCCATCACAAAAAGCATTCCGGTTTACTATCGCTTTCTTTTCATTTTTTCTATAGATTGTGAAAAAAAGTCGACGAAAACCGTTTTTTTTACAATAGAGCCTTCTTTCATTTGCTCATCACTTTTCCCACAAGCTCGTCGATGAAAGACTGACAAACATCAGAGAGAAAACATGGAAAAAAACAAACTACACACCTTTCTTCTCCCCTCTTCCTCCTCCTCCTCTGCACTTCTTCTTTTCTCTGTATATATCTGTTTTTATCCAAATAATTGACACTATAATATATTTACTAACCGATTCATCCTTATTATTGTTTATCAAGTGTTCTCTTCTTCTTCTTCTTCTTTTTTTCTCTCTTCTACATGTTTTTTTTTTTTTTTTTTTAATTTTTTGAGATTGTAGGAGTCTCTTATTAGTTCTTCATAGTCCATATTTATGTAGTTTAGTGTTTATAACATAATACATATATTTAATTTTTTGTTTTTTTAAACATATGAGTTTTTGGTATCATGCACATATAATTTATACATGACAATATATATATATAGACTTTCTAACATGACTTTTTTTCTCATCCACCATAAAGTTTATACGTATATTTTTTCTTCTTCTTATATATATATACGTCCTCCTCCTCCTCTGCTATCCCTTGGCTCTTTTTTTTTTATGCATTTCATATATGTACTCTGTAAAAGTATTATTCGTATATTCTTGATTTTTTTTTTCTCCCAAAGGACGGTTCAAATTTGATCATTCTTCTTCACTTGGTTGGTTGATGGCAGGCAGTCACGGTAAAAAGGTGCATGAGACACTCTTGGGCATCAAAGACATCAGTACAAAGTTCTCTCTATCTTTTCTCTCTCTCTATCTCTCTTTTTCTTTCCCTCATCTCTCGAAAAAAAAAATTAAAGAAGAAGAAAAAAACTTCCAGTCTGGCATCTCGAAAAACTATACATATATACATGTATACAATATTATATAGATAACTGGTTGGTTTTTTCGTTTGACCCCGTAGGCAACAATGACTTCCTCTTTTTTTCGATTCGACAATCGACATATATACACACACTCATACATACAGCCATGTATACATATACATTTTATTATCTTTCTCTCTGATTTTCTTTTGTTTGAAGATATACAATATTATTATATATATAAATAAAATCATTCTCAGCTCTTCTTGACATTATTTATTTTTTTGTCTTCGTATATCATATAGTAATATAATATTATGTAATATGTATATTAAATACGTATACATATATACATACGTACCATTTTCACTCCCTTGTCCATTCTCCCATACTATATCTCTCGCTCTCTCTCTCATTTCCCGTTAACATTCACTTAAGTTAAATACACGTATGTCATATATATAATATAATCTATAATCTATAGAGTTTTGAGAAAAAAGGCGATGCTCAACTTATATATATTATATGTATATATACATATATATACATAGTACAACAACAACAGTAATAATAATGTAATGTATAAGGCCCGTCATCCGATGCTTCAAGCAGAAAATCCGCTGTACCGATGCACTTGAAAGTACGCGCAACATTTCAAACCGCGTTGTGAGCCCTCGAGAAAAATCGAATAAAGATGTTCTCTCTTGTTGGTAGCAGACACACAATGACATAGAATGTTCTGAAATTCCATGAATTATTTTAAAAATAAAAA
>JAQGBI010000514.1:0-15288 GCA_034698325.1 Sminthurinus elegans | reverse complement strand
AAATATGCCCAATATTAATGTCCTGAAATATCAAGTTCCTAGCTTTACGGGAACTTACTTTTCTAGACAACTTTTTTCCGCCACAATGGGAAAAGTGTACAGTATTAGGGCACTGTACGGTATTTAGTTTGATTCTTATCATAGGTGAAGAAAAATATTTTACAAGAAAATAAAGTTTTCATAATATTTTAAAAACGTAAACTTGTTGGATATTTCAAGGTTAAACAACTTACTATTTATCAACTAACTCGGCTTTTAAAGCTTGTGCAAGGGCTCTTCTTGCTGAAAGAGATTTCTCACTTGTTCCTCCAGTGGAAATGCTTTGAGGATTTTTTATTGCATTTTGGGCAGCTCTTGCTGATTTTGGTCGTGAGTTTGTCGATGATCCTCGACTAAAATTTGCTAACTGCTTTTCCCTTTCTCGTTTTTTTAGTGCAACCAACTTATCTCTTTGTGCTGTCAAATATTCTCTTCTAGAAGCAATTTCCTCTTCACTTCCTGTCGGTAATTGCTGCAAAAAAGGAATGTTTGAAAATGAAATTTTTTAGAAAAAGTTTTGTATAATATTATTATGATATAGTCAAAAGTTGATGGCGAGAGTTGCATCTTCATTAAAAAATACATTTAATAATTAAATAAAACATCTACCATTGTTGATGATCCATAGTCTTCTGGTCCTGTATCCTGTAATGCTCGGCGGACCGCTGTCAAAATTCTATGTTGTTCAGGTGCTACAGAAGCTAATTCAGCAACAGTTTGGGCATCAAGTTCTGGTTCTTTCGTAGATATCTTGCTGTCGTCTACTTCCACTGTGACAGCTTCATTTGGTGCGTCAGAAGAAGGCTCTAATGATAGCTGCTTAATTCTGGAGGACGGTGGGAACGGTTTTATGGGCCCGTCGATCGGAGTTGTAGTAGTTATCGCATGCCCTGTTTGATTTTCATTTTCCTCTTGTTGTAAAATTTGGCTACATATGAATTTTAAGAATCATAAGAATACTTAATCATTGTTTACTGGGAAATTGGTTTACGATATATGTGTATTACTTTAGTAATACATTGTGAATAATTGGGTTTTAAATAAAACGTAGAATAATCAAATTAATTATGATAATTTATTGACTGTGGTGATATCAATTAATTTTTAAATGTTTCAAGACATACAAAGCTTCATTCATATATATCTTTCAAATTAAGGCTGTGAAAAGCTTTTTATAATGTTGAAAAATTACTGCATAAAATTGCATGTGACAAATTGTAAATAGAATATTATATACATGTTATAAATTGCTGGTTTAGAATGTGGCATGTTTTTGATAACAAGGAAAGTATTATACTTTCACCAAGCAAACTTTCTCCGTGCTAGATCCACATGTACAGATTTACATATATATGTATACAAAAATATACGGAACAAAACAAGCATGGGCGTACACAAAGGCAAAATTTTATGACCGTGTGTAATGGATTTTTGACTTACATAGTGACAATATCTGGTAGTTGTTATCCAGCGAGTTTCAACTTTTAAAACTTACTTTTTCAGTGTATATGTTTAAAAATACCCAATTTTACATGCATGGGGAAAATGCTGTCATTTTTTACTCAATATTATGATTTTCAAGGGATTATAACCCATTTCACCATAATTGTACAATAGCCGATTTGGAAGGATCTGGAAGTTTTGGGGCATGGAGAAGTTTTGTGTCATGATACCCTCTACCATGAAAAAGAATCAGCACTTTCCCCGTTTTCATCGTATCGACAGAATCTTAACAATACATACAACATTCTCTAATTTCATTTAACAGGGTGTAATTATAAGCATTCATGTAGAATGTGGAAGTGCAATTAAATATTAGAAGTACTGTCTACTGTGCGTAAATATATATATAAAGCCATGGCTAGGACATCATGCATAGAAGTATATACATAATATATCTAATGTAATGTTCTTTTCAACGACAACATACCTTGGAATAAAAGTGATAACAGGTGCAACATTTAAGCAGCTACTTTGTTTGCTTACAACAGAGGAGGAGTCACATAAAAGTGCTTCCTGGAACTTTGGCTGTTCTAATATTGCTTCTTCGTTTTTAAACGTATTTTCCAACTTTACTGCTTCCAACTCACTACTTTTATAATTAGGGATCTTTGGCCAATCGTGTTTAATATCTACAACCAAGACTTGGTTGTACTCGCCGTCTTCATCCTGTGTATTTTCGCCATCATTGTTATCATTAGTAATCACTGATTGGTTTTCTTGTAGGTTTTGATTTTCAATAGTTACTAATGTTATTTCAAATGGTCCATTTCCCTTATTATGTAAATCTGCTTTCATGTTACTATTCTCCTTCTCCTTCTTAGAAATGAGATAATTATCTTCCTCTAGTTCGTCTTCGTCTTCTTCTGAAGTCGGTAATATTGGAGAGGGGGAAATTAAACGTGGTGTTGGGGGTATTGAAGAAGATGTGGACGAAGATGTGGAGGGGAAATGTAATGGTGGTAGACAACATTTAAAAGTGGGAGTGACAAGTGAAGAATGAAATATAGAGTGTTCTGTGTACCTTATGACTACTTGTAGAAAGTCTTCTTCACCATTAGGATCATGATCCTCAGAAGAAGCTGGACATAGAGATGGAGATAGAACACCATATTTTGCAACTAGTAATTCCAAACTTTGTAATTGTAGATCAATATTTTTTCGAGTAAGCAAACGTCTAAAGGTGTTGAAATCTTCTGCTGACCAAAGTTGTTCTAGGGCAATCTATTATTGCATAATATTACATATTACATAATATGTATGTACAATTCACGCTAATTAAAAATTTAGACCCTTTTAAACAGAAATTTTTTGATTTTTGAAAAGAAAAAAAAACCTTTGTTATGTTAGACTCTGGTAAAGTCTTGTTTTGTTCCCTTAGACGGCATCCTTCTTCCACTTGCTCTGGAGTGACATGTAGATCCTCCATATAACTTGACAGCATATAGTCAACAAGAGCCTAATAAAGACAATATTTTCAATGACAATATGTAAACACAGTAAAGGATAAAGGACAGAAAAAATCTCAATATTTTATAACCTACATTTAGTGCTTTGTGTATGTACATGAATGTAAAATGTAAAGAAAGAAAATGCGACGTAAAAAGTACAAAGGACAAACATGAAACAGATAACAGAAGTGAAAGTACAACATATCTTATATAATCTTACATAATATATGCGTGTACTTATACCTTGTATTCCTCATGAATTTTTCGAAATTCTTCTTCCTTTTCGTCTGTCATGTTATTATAGCTGTCTGGATCAAAAACTGATAAAACGAAACGAATATTTACATATGAAATATAATTTATTGAACCATCATATATATCCGCATTATGCATAAATTTACAAAACAGACAATTTGAAAGTCAATGTTCTTATAATTTATAGCTTGTCAATTCTTTTTTACCAACAGATTTTTCTTCAATGAATCCCAATACCGGAATACGCCAAATATTTCCATGTAGAAAATTGACAAGACTGTCAAATACCTGTAGATATTTAATATTTTTTATACATTTAGAAAATTCATGCAGTAGTATATTTGAAATAAAAACTAAATTACACTCCCTTTATACAATAAATATAGAAATTAAACTTGAAAAAAATTACCCATGAACCATCATCTTCATCACCAGTTGACATTTTTAGGATGTTTTGTATTCGTATTTATGAAGTTCGACAAAAATAAACCTTGGTTTCTTTCTTTATTACACACAGATTATTTATAAATCACAAAACGACCTTTTCTATGCTTTCACTTCCTTTGAACATGGAATATAACAGAATAGAATAGTATTATGCCTTTCACTTCCCTATATTATAGATTTGTTGTCAAAAGTATAAAATAAATCACTTTGATGTTACTTTACAGTTTACAAATAAAATATATTAAAAATTCAGGAACAGTCAAATTCTTTGTTCTTGGTTCTGGTATCCAGTAATATCTTTAATTTCACGAATAAAAAAAAATCAACTGCAGTGTACAGAAAACTTTTCTTCTTGCCGTAGCTCTCTTATATTATATAGATTCACAGCAATGCTCTTTGAGAAGGACAAACTTTATGTTCTTTCATGGAGCTATAATATTATGTATAATGTTATGCGTTATGCGATGGTGAAAAGTAAGTTGAAAGCAACAGAGTGAAAGCTGACAAAATAAAAACGGAGTGAAAATATTGTTTTATTTTCCCTTTACTGTGTGCATAGTGTATAGACGATATCTTAATATGTACATACATGAGATTTTTTTTTTACATTTCTGGTTCTGCAGTCTATGTATACATGCATATATTATGTGCATATATGCATGAAAATGTCATTCGCAACTCACAAAAGTCAACTACTAAGCCACTGGGATACATTTAATATCGTAACTACCAATAAACTACAGCCGCACTTAACATACCTATACGTACTACGTATTTTACCCACTGCATGCAATGTACGTAATAGTCTAATAATACGGAAATGATAAGTCCTACACTGTGCACCAAAACCATACATATTTATATTATATATGGGAAAATTCCTAGTCTCTTGATTGATTCACCAAGGTGACTAAGGCATAACATTGAAAACATCAATAAGTAATGAAGTTTCTTCCATCAGTCACTGGTCGCTATAAAGAGTAGAATCATGTCAGATATCTTGTATCTTGTACTTTGAACATTATGTTCGAAGAATGGAACATGGAAGTATGTATATTGTATATATGTATTGTGGACTATGGACTACGTGCTTATGTATATTATTTATTAGTAGCAAAAAGACAAGTTCTTGTGTTTTCATAATTATTGTACATAACTGATGAGACAAAAATAATCGGAATAATAATTATTGTATTCACAAGAACTATTGCCATAGTCAGCATCAGAATAATAATAATTATTATTATTATTACGTTGATTATGTTACAGATAATTCTTCTTCTGAATCAGAATTCGGATTGGGTATTGTATGTTTATAGTGTTTAGTATATATGTAGCAATGTAGCATATATTATGTATGATGTATGATAAAAGTTAAACGAAAAAAGGGCTGCTATATCCTAAGTGTAGAGTATATTATAGAGACTGAACAGAAAATATTTACATAATGCATTATGCAAACAGTTTTTTCCTAGTGTATTCTGTATTTGTACATGCAAAAACAAAGGTATTTCGGGTTTTTTTTTCAGAAAAGTCTATTGCATTATTTATTTGCAAATTATATCAACCCCTCAGCTCCGTATTAGCAGTGATTTACAAAAAAAGAAAGAAAACTCACCATATTCTCCAAAAAACGATATAACTACTATGTGTACTAGTAATATTATGATTTACATGGTCATTTTAATAACGTCATCCTAATGAAAATACTCGATGTAAACAGTGAATCGGTTTCAAACAGTTTTATACATTGTTTATTTCAGTTTTATGCACATTATTAATGTATAATACATGATACATAATGTATATAATGTTATGTTTATGTTATATTTATAAATTCCTCTAATATATAACAGAGGCACAAAACCGTTTTTTACAACCATAATCATAATAACTGGAAAGATTAACATGTAATAAAATTAACAAGCAAAATAAAAATTATTTGACATGGAATATTATTTAGTAAACACTTACAAAATGAAATTCGTATTTTATTTAATGAATACACATTCATAAATATTAAATCAAACTATCTACCATCCAACTATATATATATGTATAAGATAGAATGTATTAGTTGTCATAATCATTTATGGTATGGTATGTATAACACTACAATTAAATAATGTACATGTTTTTAAAGAATAATTATCATTTGTTTCGATACACAATATATTGTATTTTTTTTTATACACCCACGTTTTCACAGTATTCACTATGTATAATATATATATCCTATATTTATATATACGTCTATACACTATGTAGTATGGAATTGCATTTTATATTTCTACAGTAAATTAATAATTTACTGCTTTTGAGTCTTACAATCTGCATTATTATTGTTCACTATAATTCAGAAATATATAATTGTATTTTTTTTAAAAAAAGAAAAGAAAAGCCAACAACAACAAATTCTCTCTGTCTGTATATAATCAGTCTGTGTGGCATCTGAATAAATTAATAATTTAAAGGTCAAGAATATGAAGTGTTTGAAAGGGTAATAATATATTATATGTAAAGACAGCTCTGAAGAATCTCAATGTTATTTCAATGTTTTACATTATATTACCATTATTGGCCAAAATAGATGGAATTGCAAAAAAAAAAATAAGTAGTATACATTGTAAATACTTTTGCGTTACTTATATGTTTCATCAGTTTATGTACTCTTCATCTGTGTAATACAGATTCCCTACTAAATATTTAATTTTCTATGAATCTCTTTATTAAATATTTATTTTTAAATTGTTTAGAGATTCGGGGGGTTTTTTGTTTTTTAAGTTTATCATTGACACAGCTCATTAATTAACTGGATTGGCACGATATAAAGAAAATTCGTATATTAATTGTTCATTCTATTGTGTACTTTAGTATCAACTATGTATTTTAGTAAGTACATATGGATGAAAAATAAACGAATTTTGATACATTTGTCTACAAACTGATGTAAAATACTACAAGGTTTTATATTACAGTATGAACATCAACATTACACATCAGTCTATGTATTATACATATGACATTTATACATCCTCACAAATTGTAAGAATAAGGAATGAACATATTGAGAACATCAATATTAATGATAAGTATATGCATTATTATTATTAATCATTATATTATTACATATATATACGTAACATTATATATAATTGCATACCTCTCTAATAAATATTTTAAGATTTAAATCTTTTGTATTTCACTCATTACACAGTCCATGATGTGGAATATCTGCTTTCATGTATATTATCTGTTATATATTATGTATGTATACATGCCTGTATGCATACATAACTCATGAGATTATCTACCTAGCGACTTGTTTTTTATGAATGTATTTTTTTGCATTATAATATGCTATATATATTTTAAAACTACGTAAACCAGTAAAATTTTCTAATTATTATTATAATTATATATTGCTAGAAGTCTTTCACTAAAATATTTTGTAATCATATAGTTTGAGAGAAAGATCTAAAGTAATATTAATTATTATTCCTGCTATACTTTTCATTCGCACCTCAAAAGAGTCTCCATATCCATTGTATGAGATTAGTAAACTTTTCATATAAGCAATAATTAATGTTGCGTTTCATTTGTCTTTCTAATTTTATATACCTACTGCACGACATAATTTTTTCATATCCTAGGCTATTAAAGGGTAAGCAAAAGGTGTTTGTACAAACTTCATATGTATAATTTGACTTGTACACTGGGATTTTGGACTACCATATTTGAACATTCTCTATATTATTCTATCTAAAATTTTATATATTTTTTATGAACAGCAATATATAAATCATTGCATTAATCCCTATCATAACATGGTTTAAAATTTATAAATTAAACCACACACACAAGAACAGTTGTTTACAAGAAAAATCTCTCACATGTAAACTTTTACATTGTTCATTTAAACAAGCTTACATATATGGTTCTAATGTCATATAGTTTAACATAATATGTAATACCGAATAAATATTTAGACAACTATATATATAGTCCTCTTCTACCTACCCCTCTATTTCCTTTCACGTCTAAATGTTTATTTTATATGAACGTGATAATATTATTTATACGTTCTATATTGTTTCATACTTAATATTTACATATTATATAACGTAAGTACTTACATAATAAAACATGATGAATAATAATCAAAGATCACATAAGATATTATAGCGATGTACTAATTTTTACCCAAAAAACAAAAACAAAAAAAAAAAAAACGATATAGTTTTACTTTTCATTATAGTGAGACTCAATGAACTAAATATATATAAAACGTTGTAAACTAGAGATTCTATACAATTTGTATACTTTAAAGAACACTGACGATCTATAACTTTAGTCCGTTAGAATTAAAAACGTTAAACATTTGTTTTACATAATATATACAAAACATTTAATAAGTACTTTGATTATACTTATTTTTAGTCCAAATAATATTTATATCTATATATATATGTAAAACGAAACACCTGTAGACAATCATTTATAGCATATACACATACCGTATAAATAAATATTCTACTGATGTGTGTATACTGTAGTTTTTTCCTTACAAGGGAAATTTTTAAAAACTGTTCATTTTTGAACTTTAAAAAAATAATACGGTAGAAACAGTATGGATGTGATAGATTTAAAAAAAAAACAACTTAATTTCATTTCAGAATATTTTGATATCCTTTACCCCTTGTTCTGGAGATTCAATGATGGTATTTTTAGCATTCTTGATCCTACATCCAAAATCTTCTCATTTTGATTTTTTACAGAGATTCAAAGGTGCATCTGTGAATATATTATGTATATATATAAATATTAAAGTCATATATAAGATTTTTATAAATATATGAAAAATTTAAACTATTGAAATCTATTTAAAAAATCATCCATAAAATTACATATTGTGTTTAATATTTATTATGATCCTATAATATAATATGTAGAATTAATTACCTGAGGAAGAAGAAGTTGAAGGACTACTGCCACTACTAGATTTTGTAGAATTGGCTAAATTCAAAGCTTGATTCAATGCTTCGCTGCTAGTACCAGGATGTAGAAAAGGAAGGAATGATGCCCAATTAGGTTGACCTTTTTGACTCAAATTAAAAGCATTTGCATAGTCCAATCCAGGAATCCCCATCAATAATGGATTTAAATCATTTTTAGAAGGAGGAGGAGGATTAAAATATGCAGCCAAGGCAGGTGAATATGGTGAAAAGCCTGGAAGTAATGTATTATAATATGAAGCTGCAGCAGCTGTACTTGCATTGAAATCTGAAAGTTGTTGTTGTTGTTGCTGCTGTTGCTGTTGAAATTGTGAAAGGAAATTATTGGAAGAAGGTGAAGACTTTTCCATTCTTTCTCTTTGTTTTGAAGGAGAGACACTATTATTGTTACTACTACTACTGCTACTACCACCACTATTGTTGGTTTTGGTTTTACCACTAGATTTATTTTGTGATTTATTGCCACTTGAAGTAGATGAATTAGTATTACTACTACTACTTTTAACAGGTCTTACACGTGATTTAGATGAAGACGATGATGCTGTTGAACTATTGTCACTCATTTTACTTGTTTTATCGGATGGTGGAAGTGAATATGGTGAATCAAGTAAATTACGAAGAAAAAATGAATTATCCAGATTTGAATTCAAATGAGATAATGAATGGAATGGTGATGAAGGTTCTGGTGATTTTAGCTTTGATTGCTGTTTTTGTTTTTGCTGCTGCTGCTGTTGTTGTTGTTGTTTTTGTAAAAGTTGCAATTGTTGTAATTGTTGTTGTTGTTCTTGATAAAGCTTTTTTGGTGATTTGAGTTTTGTTGAATTTGTATATTCTGATACTGGAACTTTAAATGTAGGATTTGAAAGTACATTTGACAATGGTTTCTTAGATTTTGATTTATTCCCTCCCTTTTTTTCTAAATTTTGTTGTTGTGGTTGTTGTGGCTGTTGCTGTTGATAGTGATGAGGAATACCAAGAGAACGACTTTTACTATCACTAATACCGCTACTACTACTATTTTTATTTTTGGCAAGAATAGAATTGACTGTATCTGAAATTACACTAGACATTGCTTGTTGTTGAAGAAGTTGTTGTTGAAAATCAAGACCAAGATGATTTGGATAAGCAGAAAAATTTAATGATGATGGATTTGTTGCATTTGCAAGAAGATTTAAATAATTTGGTGGCATTGCTTTATTGTATAATTGGTTTGCAAGTTCTGTAGTTCCCATTGGAAAAAACATGGAATCTAATTTTTGTTTCATATCAGAATCTGCTATTGTTGATGAAGAAGTAGAAGAAGAAGATTTACGATTACTATTACTTAAATTCAATATGGATTCATTACCACCACTGCTAGCATTGCTACTATTACTATTTCGGCGTTGAGATTTAATAAGACCACTGTTATTACTATTATTATTATTACTACTGTTCTTATTATGTTGTCCATGACTTTCTTGTTGTGTTGTTCCTTTTCCTTTCTTTGATCTTTTAGGTTTACTATTATTATCACTAGAAATTCTAGACAACTCCATTTGTTGTTGTTGTTGCATAAGAAGTAATGAAGAAGGAAAACATGCTGATGAAGAAGATTTTGGGATTTTTGATAGTGAAAGTGCTGAAGATGACATGTCTTGTGGAGTTTTAGATCTACCATGTTTTCCAATGTTTGGTGATGTTGTTGTTGTTGTTGATGATAGTGGAACACTGAGTATTGTCTTTTCTTTTCCTGGAGAATGTTTTGCTTTTGGAATTGAACGTGGACGGTGGGGAATTATAGGAAGTAATGGTGGTGATGATAAATCAAGAGAATTATCTACAATACTATCTGGAGTACAAGATGGTGTTCTTCTATTGTTAGTTGTATTGATGATTCCTGGAGAAGCTGAAGGGGTTGATGATGCTGATGATGATGTAGGTGGTGGTGTTATTAAAGGAGATTTATCATGTTGTTGTTGCTGTTGTTCCATACTCATTTCACATTCATCTTTATCTAAAGAAGTGATATCCTTTTCAACTTTCTTTGATAGACAATTAGCATAATAGTCTATAACCTTTTCTTTCTTGACAATTGGAAAAGAATTTTTATCATTACTATTATTACAACCATTAGTTTCCTCATTTGATGATGGTGGTGGTGGCGGTGGTGGACTATTATTAGTACTACTACTACTTGTAATGTTAATTTTAGAATCTTTTTTATCACTGTCACTGTTCTTGTTAATTTTATCACACTCTAGGCACTGTTTTTCAGTAGTTTCAACTAGAGTTTCATTTGACGGTGTTTTTTCTTTTTCTTCTTCTTCAATAGTAGAGCAGCTTGTTGTAGTTGAGGATGATGTTGATAATAATGATAATTTCTTTATCATACATACAGAATAAGGTTGACGAATTAATTGCAAAAGGTCCTTATGAAATTTTTGATACAACAATTTGCGATTTTTAATAGTACATGGCGCAGGCCGCATATAAAATTGTATTAAT
The DNA here is from genome assembly GCA_034698325.1 of Sminthurinus elegans. Taxonomy (NCBI): domain Eukaryota; kingdom Metazoa; phylum Arthropoda; class Collembola; order Symphypleona; family Katiannidae; genus Sminthurinus; species Sminthurinus elegans. Next base: position 4,094 of record JAQGBI010000514.1, on the reverse strand, counting down.
TCACTTGAAGCTCCTTTTTTAGGAAATCCAGAAATCCGTTTTTGGACACTTTCGGGTGAAACTGGTGGATCAACAAACAAATTTTTATTTCATGTTATATACTTCATTTTTATTATTCAATATATTATATTAGGTTTCAATCAAAAATATACTATATCCATCATGATTTCTTTTATGTCATATAATATTTCGTACATATATATACGTGTGTATACACATGTATGCATATTTTTTTTTTGTATATATATATACACACACAACGAAATACTTTGATTATCCACCTGCAAAAACACTTTTACATCTTTTTTTCTTTGTCTTTTTTTTTTACAATGTCATTACATTAAACATATATATTTTTTTTTTCAAAATACCACTGCGAGAAGTTGAAGAGGAGGCTGTAACACCACTAAAAGTAGTATTCGTAGGAGCTGGTGATAATGGTATCGAAACTTCCTTAGAGACATGTACAGGAAGAGAAACGGTTTTTGTTCGAATTTGAACCCATTTTGAATTTTTACCATTTCCAGTGTTTTGATGTGCAAGTTGTAAACATAGCATTCCATCTATATAAACCGCATCGTCAATATAATAATTCGATTATCAAAATTTGATTGTTGTATGTATAATATATCAAGATAGAAGATAGATATCAGCTGTAAAAGAAGCATTATAATATATATTTACATAATATGACGCCCAAACCAATGATTATATTATATTATATGTACTTTGGCATTTCGAATACTTAAATACTGAATAAATACTAAATACATACCTACATATATCATAATTTATGCATATATATATATACATTTAAAAACTATAATAGAAGTATACATGAGAATAATGAATAATTATTAGTGAAGCCTGTACAAAAACCACAACAAACACATTATATCTAATTACCTTTGAAAAATTTAAGTTGTCCTCCCCCTGAAACCGTCGGATCTTCTTCATCTACTTTATCTTTTTCATTGTCATTTGGATCATTTGGCGTTGTTGTTGTTGGTGTGGTATTTATTGTTGATAGTGGCGTTGGAGTAGATCTATTAGAATTGGAAGAATGACTGGAATCTGATGATGACTTGTCATTGACAGAGTCTGAACCTCCATTAATGATACTATTATTATCATTTCCATTATGAATATCCAGAGATATCATTTCTTCATCCACCGGATCATTACTAACCGCAACACTTTCATTGTTATTACTTTCAACTGTTGCCACTGTCGTTGACATTTTGTATATAATAATATTATAGAAAAGTTTTTGTGGTTTCTTCTTTTTATGTATATATATAGGTTATGAGATCCTCTTTAAAGTATTATTGTTTTAATTAAATCTTTTGCATAATTGATCGTGTGATAACAAAATATATACACACTTTTCACTTTGTTGACTTGAAGTGATATATGTGTTACATGAGCTTCAAATTAATATTATAATAATATATTTAATAAATAAATTGTAAATATAGCGTTGAAATGTAATTGATTATCCCTTTATATTATAGTAATATAATATAATATTGCACATTTTACGTTTTTAAGACTACATTAACCACTGTAATCAATGTAAAGAACCATACTTATTTTCGTCCAAGTCCAAAATGTATCAGTAATATTGTAATAGATGTTTAGTTTGGTAATGTCTTGATTATTTAAATTAGACATGTTATTCTTTCAGCAAGCGTCCAGCCTATTTAATATAAAAGGAGAGAAAATACAACAAAAAGCAAAAATGACATCACATTGTCCATTATATATACTAAAAAAATATGAGTATGTACATTATGTTATATATAAATATATTATTTTATTCGCTTATTAATTGAATTGGTATTTTTATTACATTTAAAATAATTATTATACATACCCATTTGTAAAAAATTAGCTGATTTTTGATTAGCTGACCATTTTATAATTTTTTTGACAAAGGAACTTTTTCTTTTAAAAATGTCATTTTATGACTTTTTTTAATCGACATTAACATTATAATTTATAAACAATAATTTCGATATAACTCACACCATTAAATTTTAAGCATTTTGGGAATAACTTACTTTTTATTTTTATTAATATAGAGTCGTTTCTTTTTAAAAAGACTAATAAAGTACTAAATGTTTAAGAATTCTTCCTTCTTCCGTAAAATTACTTTTATATGTAACAATAATTATTATTCACTAAAATCTCAATCAATTAATTCATGTATCATACAATGAATCATTTGTATTTGATCATGTTTACCGTATAAAATGGGAAAAACATTTAAAATATTTAATATTTCAACAAAAAAAAGAAGAATCTGCAGATCTCTTTAGATTAGACTATAGACAGATCTATCACTTATAAAAATGACAAATCTCAAATATCTTTAAAATTTTAAACTTCAAGCACACTCACACACAAAAGTTTACACACTTACATTAAAATCAGTCACTATATTTTACTCCTAAAATAATAGTAATAGCATTGAACTAAATCTAAATATTTTATCAGAATTTCAAGAGTTTCAAGAGTTTAATTTCAGAGAGAATTCTTTTGCTTTAATATCGCATCATGGATATACCAAAGTATGTAAGTACAGCAACAAATATATGCCTGAATGCTATATGTATAATAATATTATGTACCTATGTACTTTTCTTCTGAAATGGGTTTTTTTCACGGGCAAAAGGCACCATGGGTAAATAAAATGATTCATACAATTCAACATTCAACCTGTTTTTTTATTATGTGTACACGTTTTTTATTATGACGCTGAACGCTGAATTAATAGAACCAAACTACATTATATATGACTAATCACAGTTTTTCAGTATTCCGAGTATTAGGGTTAACGCCTGAAATTTGTAATATTAGCCGGCGTTGAAACAAATACAGACAGTTTAAAACAGCAATTGTGTTTCAGTACTTTTTTTTCAGTTGTATATTTCTTTAGGTGGTTAATAGCCAACTTTTATTAAATATTACAATCATATAGTTTGTTTAGTAATTATGCCACAGTTACACATATATTGAAATTATATTGTCAGAATCTCGTCGTTGAATGTATTTTTGTTATTCATTCTTCTGGAAAGTACTTACTCTTATGAGTTACTGCTCATTTTTTTTATAAGAGAACTTTTTGATGCATACTGTATAATATTGTATATATACATATATATGCAAAATAATTAATGTATGTGATACTTTTTAAACCTCATTTCCGATTTCATTGACTGTATGGATGAGGAACAAATAAAACGTGTATGGGGTAATTTAATGTTAAATGTTCTGTGTTTTAACCTTTCTAACACTCATTATATACGTACTCTCGGTGATTTTTGCACTTGTTTATATTGTACACAATACACAGTCTATAAAATGTCTTCTTTGTAGACCCAAGTCTCAAGATTAAAATTAAAATTACATTTAATTTCCACAGTGTTTTTGCTTACATATACATTACACATCATAAATTGCTTTAGTTTTGAAATTTGAAGACAATAAATAATAAACAAGTGTATTATTGAAACACATATATATGTATTGCGTATTACATATTAAAATGCGATATCAAAAAGTGTAAATATATCCACCCGAGACACCCGATTATAGAAACGTAAACATTCTCATCAGAATAGAAATTTACACATTAAAATAAAATAATGTGGTTAGTCTATGTTTTCCTTAAAGAACCTTGAAACTTTGATTATGTTACTATTTACTATTTATAAGATATAGTTTCTGTTCTATGAATACACATACATATACCTATAATACATATGAGTTGTGCATGAATACGGAAAAGATCAAACGGAAGAATGAAAAAAAAACTTTTAGTTATTTTGCTTAGAACCAGACCTACAAAGTAAAAGTATATACGTTTCTGATTTCAAGTGAGGACAAAAAAGGCAATCAGATATCATCCATGTATATAATTTATAATCTGTAATAACTCAAGATTATTCCTAAAAGATGTTTTAGAATTATGTGTTGTATATATATATGGACCAAAGTTTAGGAAAAATGTGGATCGAGCACCAAGTTTCAAGCTGAGAAAATCGACTTATAAGTTTCCCGCCACATATGTCTTTACACATAAATTCAAA
>JAQGBI010000513.1:0-15299 GCA_034698325.1 Sminthurinus elegans | reverse complement strand
GGCTCCTAGGGTCAAAACGAAGGCCCATGCATGGCAGCGACCTACATATTCGTAATCAGCGTAAAAAACTGAGTCGGATAGGCTACATGCGGTTTAAAAACCGGCGTAGCACTTGAAAACCTTCCATTGTAAGCCTTTTCATTCCTTTTTTTACGTTTTGCAGAACATGTAGGTATATCTCTAAATTACATGATATTATCCTTTTTCATTGATAAATAAGTCAAGCCAAAGTCAAACTCAGTGCAAAAGACAGTGGACACACTATTTCAGATAGGGACATTGCAGTGATCATATCATACTAATCTTAATTTAAGATCATGCTTTTTTCATGCAAAATCAAGATGGTGTGTAGGTTTACTAAAAAAATTGATACTACTGAATTGAAATATCGACAATGAACAATGGACAGTTTATTGAATTATGACTTTTATACTTGCAGTAATTTTATCCTGCATTCTCCTGCACTTTTAAAAAAAATGCTCTTTCACTTTCTCCATAAACTAATCTAATATCAAATACCGACTACCTTTCTCTAACAACAAGCGGTAAAAAACCACAGCATTCCAATTTTCAATGCTTTTAAAGATCCATTTAAACTTGAGAGTAAACCCAGCTACCAGCTCCACTCTACACTCTAGATTCAACAAGTACGACTATTGCTCTATCTTTATTACAAATCATTCCTCATTCAATTACAAAGGAAATTCTGTGTGGAAAAGGCGTACGTACACTGTACACACAAAGTGCAATTGGTTTTAAATACATATTGAATCGTATTATATAATACTAGAGAAATGTAATAAAATTTCTAAATTCTGAATTCCAAACTCTTTTTACTTTCTAAATATATTATATTTCTAGAGAACCGAGGTAGAGATTTTATATGACCAATAAACGTACTTCCGGTCCATGTTCTATTCCAGCTTTATATTTTTACTCTCTCTATAAAGGTACATAAAAATATTGGAATTGGTTTTTCATGGACCTTGAACAAATATCCATTAGGCAACGACACATGGTGAATGGCGAACGTGGGGAATGACCAGTGGTCACTGGTCATGCTTTTAAATATCTATATCCGTCCATTTGATGTTCAGATCTTTCTGCGGAGAGGATGAAAGAGCAAGAATAGATAGGAAATGCAAGGTACGAGTAAAGAGTAACCACACTCCACTTAAATTTGGACAATATACGATATATTATTTAGACTATAGGTATAAAGTATAGGCCAAAGGCTTTGGGTCAAGGATAAATTCCTCCTGGTTTATTTTTCCCTTGTGGCTTAAATCTAACGGTTGATTGCAATCCCGATTACATTCTCCCATTTTTTTACAAAGAACTCAGTACTCAGTACTCAATGCTCAATGCTCAACGGTATATGGTATACGTACTGCACACGTAGAAAAAAACGGCAAGCTGAAGAAACACACCATTGGATTGATTTTACTTAAATCAGTTGGTTGTTTTGGGGTTTTGGGTTTTTGGGGTTTTTAGATGGTTTGGACGTTGGAGCTTTGGGACGGTGGTTTAGTCCGGATTATAGTTCAGGTTTTGGCTTTGGCTTTTTGACTTGAGACCGAAGGAGAAAAAGAAAAGAAAAAGGAAGAATGGGTGGGTGAAGGAAAATCAAAATCAAGTGGGGAATCGGATTGAAAAATACAACAAAGGATCCAAGCTTGAGAAAATGCGGAAGGCTTGGCTTGGTTTGGGTTTGGCTTGGATACGATAGAAAATGGAAAGGAACTTGACTCGCTTCTCAATCCTCCATTCCCCATTCTCTCAATCCTGTTCCGCTCTATGGAGTCTTAAGTAACTTTTATGGGCATTGATTGATAGGAAAGTGACTTTTTTTTACTGATCCATCTGAGAAGCCGCTTGTGTTTTTTTTTCACTTTTTTCTTCTTACCCGTTCTCTTTCTCCGCCTTCCTCTTCCCTCTTTTCATTGCTCATTCCTCATAATCCTTTTTTAGTGGAGAAATACAAGAGAAAGTGTCTAATTCAGGCGGTGCGCCTAAGATCCTATATCGCACATTGCACATTGTACATTGTGCATACTTTTATATGATATATAGAGTAAACTGTCACGAAAGAAAAAAAACAGAGCTGAGAATACACATAGAAAATAGAAAAAAGAAAGCGGGTTCTAAAACCTAAAAACAACGACGGCGATCATCATTACCTTAAACTTTCTCCGTCTCTGTCTCTCTGTTCTCTAATCTCAATGTGGGAATAGAAAATCCAAGTATAAAGAATGACGGAAGCTCAACTCAAGTCAAGTCAAGACAAGAAGTTGAAAAGTCTCTTCAAGTCAAGAGTCAGGAGTCAACAGTCAAGAGTCAAGTCCCCTGAGAAAAAACGGTAAGAGTTAATGTAGAATTAAGTATGTCAACCAAAGGGACAGGAAACAGCTGTTGTTGCCCCTCCGGATCCCCATTACGAATTACGAAACTACAACTTCTTTACTGGAACATTGAACATCCTCCGCTGGCTTTTCTCTTCCTTTTTCTAGATGAGTAATGAGGAATGAGTGTAGCTGTGGCGACACTGTACACGCGCAAAGTAGTGTAGACTTTAGACTTTAATATTTATGCGCATTTTGATCTACAGAGTGTTTCATGCTGTGAAATTTGCATCTCCTTTTTCACAATATTCTTGAAAAATGCCGGTGGCCGACTTCAAATTAATACACCTTTTCATAGTACAAAGATATAAGAATCAGAGTCAACTTGATTCATATTTTGGATTTTAAAAAAAGATGAATTGTTACCCTTACCATTTTTTCATGTACTCCAGGATTCAACTTAGCTTAAAAAGTTTTGGACAGCTTAAGTAATTTTTTCCCTAGAACAATTTTCTATTTCAGTTTCAACCTTTGTCCAAATTTTTGTTGGAAACTTTGTCAATTTTTTCATAAATCTCCCCATGTCAAATACTCAAATATTTAGTATTTAAAAGTATTTTAATATTGAACATACTTTTCATACAACATAAAACATGGGTGTCAAATTGTAGACAGGAACATTTCAATTTTAAATTGAAAATAAAATGTATTTTATGGGGGGAAAATACTTCAATTTTGCAGTTTCTTGGATCTCGGATCTCGGATCTGCGTCACAGGAATGAGAATAAAAAAAGTACAATAATTTCAAATTTTACATCTGTGATTTATTTAAAGTTTTTCATCATTCATTATGCATTTAACAGCACAACTACCAGCTACCACTACCAGTACATTACCACGAAATGCCAAATACGTGGTTAAATCTAAAAAGTTTTACAATGAAGATGACAATGACAAAGAGAAAAGACAAGAATCTAGATTGTAGATTGTGTATAGATACGAGTATGTAAAAATTTAAAAGAAAAAAATTACATTACAAAGGGAAAGTTTTTCCCTCTTTACATTTTTGAACAACCTGTCTTGTGTCTTGGATCTTGAATCTTGGACTAGATTGTAGATTGTGGATTGTAGATTGCCTTTAAACACAAAGCAAAGTGCAGGACTGTCAGCGATGGTGATTTCAACCGGAAAATGGATGGATGAGATAAAAAGTTGAATGGAAAAAATAAATAATATAATATATTATTTTACTTTAAAGCTTTTAGTTTGAACGCTGAAGGTTGAAAACTGAAGGCACTGAAGAGGATAGACGATTGAGGTAAAAAGTGCATAATTTTGAAGAGCACATGTAAAAGAATATAGTTTGCAGTTTGCAGCCTATGTAAAGTCCAATGCTGAGAAAAAAAATTTACATTTGTTTCATTGAATGTCTTTTTGATACGAGTGGATTTCCAAATGTGGAATTTGGAATCTAAAGTATATGTACAATGTGAAAAACTCTAGACGTTATACATATTATGTACGCATTATAGGCTGTAGTCTAAATAATATGTACAGGTTTTATGTATACATAAGTAGCTTTTGGTTTCCACTGTCAAATTTTTTGCCTTATTGGTTTCAAATTCACATTTGTAATTTTTGTCCTGTTGGCTACGAGCCAGTTTTATCCTCAATGTCAATGTTGAAATCCAAAATCCCGTTTTTCCCTCAGTATTTCTCATACAATGTACATAAAATATTTCTTATCCTTATCCACACACATGTGTGGTCGCTCTACTATTCAATCCAAAATGTGAGAAGTGAAATGTGTGCGTGACTTGGAGAAAAAGATTGGAATCCTTGTTCTTGGTTTCTTACATTTTTCCCGTTTTTGGTTTCTAGTTTTCAGCTTCACACGAATACGAATACGAATACAAAAAGGAATACTTTGAATATGGGTGAAAAAAAAGAGGAGACAAAGACAGAGACAAGGACCATGTATAAGTTGTATGATTTTCATGTGTTTTTTTTCAATAATAAGTATGTGGGTTGTACGAGGAAGGAGGAAGAAGAAAAGAGAAAGGAGGAGAAAATGACAAGAGAAAGTTGAAAATTTGGAAAGAGTAAAGGGAAAAAGTGAGGGTTTGCGGTTGGCAGTTCCAGATCAAAGAGCTTAATTTATGAGGTGTCACATCTCTAGAAGAGTCCCCTACCGAATTCAAATGATGCATGAGATCTCCCATTTTTTCCCATTTTCACATTTCCTATTGGTCATCCAATCCACAGTCGAAAGTAAAAGTCGAAATCCAAAGTCTGAATTCTGAATTCTGAATTTGGAATTCAGAGTACTGAATTCTGGATTGTAGATTCTGGTCCTAGGATTCACATAATTTTATCCACACGACAGCTCTCTCCGCTCTTGTTGCTACTTTTTCTCTTTTGTCTTCCAAGCTTTTATACTTCTTTTTCTTTTCTACTCTTTTTTAAAGATAGATACATGAACGAAAATGAAAAATGCATGCACTAAGAAATAGGAAAGCGTCTGCTCTTTTTATGTATTTTGTACGTATGTCATTTGTCAGATTGTGCGTGGATTGTGTATTGTGTAGTCCAATTTATTTTATCTATTATTATTATAAATTATAAATGCTCAACAAATCAAAGGAGTGTATCAGATTTTCCTGGAGAAGATGAATAAATGGACACAATATATAATGTAGGGTTAATCGGGGGATCTGTGGTTTGGGGGTAACGGTGGCGATCTTAATTTTAACCCCTTGTAATAGTATTTTTGCATAAAATGGTTAATGTACATTAAAATATGGACTTTTATCTATGTTGTGACCAAATTTCAAGTTTCTACGTTAAATAGTATGGTCACTACAGAGGTTAAAAGTCAACCACTCAAATAAGATTAAATTGAGCTCAGAGTCCACTTTTTAAAACATCTTATAAATACACTAAAACTGTACCGATTTAACTCGGGTTTGATTTAAATGATGACTAGAAGTCACCATCAAGTAATTGAGATGAAAATTGGAATTGTGGGTAACGTCAGTTAATTGTAATTAAGACTGCCACAGATACCCCGCGTTTTTTGCACCCTGGGGGAACTGTGGTTACGTTAATTACAATTAATTAATGCGTAATCAAAACAAGTAAAGTGTTAGAACACATTCTCCTGAATCCCTAGATAATGTTGGAGTCCAAAAACAACTCATAAAGTTAAGTTTAAAGGGTTTTATTAATAATTTAAATTTAACTACGATTCAACTTAGGGGTAATTGTGGTTGTCTTAATTATAGGCAACTGAAATTATTTTTCGAACTAAAAAAGCCAAGAATAGTATAAATTTATCTTCTTTTATCTATATTTAAGAAAAATTTGGTCAAAATATTATTTTAAGCCACATTATTAAAAATTTTTAAATAGCAGCTTTGACTGTTACCAAGAAAATTGTTATTAAAGTTAATTGCAATTAAGTTATTGAAGTTACGGACTTGGTTTTAGTGTAGATGTTTTTTGCAGGCAATTTGGAATATTTTAGAGTCCAATTTTGTTGAAAACAATTAAGTTTAAGCAATCTAATCAGCAATTAAAAAATGTTGATCATGTATTTTTCCATCCGGACATTATTTCTTAATTGACATTGAAAGAATTATTCAAAATTCATCAAAATGTCAAATTATACTAAAAGGCACATGTTCTTTTATGTGCAATTGGAATTTTAGTTAAATATTGTCGTTAACTTTGACTAGACAATTACCGGAAACTATGCCACAGATGCCCCATTCGTGGGGGAACTGTGGCATAGCCAGGGGTAAATGTGGCTAGCTTAATTACAATTAAATGGCTAAATGTACAAACTTGAGCTTTGGTACACATGTTCATCTTGAGGAATTCTATCGTATGACACCAAAACCCGTTTTGAAAAGTTAGTTTTAATGTGTTTTATTTAATGTTGAACCTCGAGATGCCAAAAACTATGTCACAGTTCCCCCGATTAACCCTATTATGTATACCAATAATATTTAGCACTAATATTTAATACGTAGTAACAAGTTCGTTCTTTAATTGTAACTTGCAAAATATATGACACATGATAAAATATTATATGGATATTTAAAACAAAGTTTTAGCTTCAAGCTGCTCAGATTGTTAATGGCATGTGTCAAATGTCAAACGATAAATGTCAAATTTCAAATGTGGGTTGTGTGGTGGGATTTGGTATGCTCTTCTCTGCTCTGTTCTGCGGTATCGTAGTATAGTGACTTATCATTAATATACGACGTATTGGCCTTTGCTTTGGAGAAAGTGAAAGCATCGTCATGTAATTAATATGCTTTTGCATACACTCGTATTAACACATCCATATTTTTCACATGAAATGTCATTGTCACTCTTTGTGTGTGTGTGTGTGTGTGTATTAAGCTAGTAAAGTACTTTATTAGCATTACCATGACTTGACATGAGCCTGTATCTGTATATTATAGACTATACAGTGTACATTGTACATTGTGCATGCATGCATATGGATATTCTTCCTCATTTATTTAAATTCAAGTTGATGGGGGAGATTTCCTTCTCTCGTTTCCAAGTTCCGTATATAAGGATGAGAAAATCGGAGCCCAAACCAAAATCCAACATGTTTTGCCCCAAATACAAAAATTACTAATTTATAACGAGCTGACAATACTGTAATAAATTTCCCTGCAACCCAAAGCTTTTAAGCAGCCCTGTCTTGTCCTTGGGTCTTAAGTTTAGCTCCGTTTTTCTTTAGTCTGTATAGGCTATATTTTGAATATATTTGTGCATACGTATTATGCACAGTTCTCATTGTCAATTCCCTGTTTTCTGTTTTCTCTTCTCAGGCATTCTCAATTCTCAGACCGTCATGCAAAATGTTATAATATAGATGCGACTCACATTTTTCATCTTCCGAGGATTCAGTTTCAGCTTTAGCTTTAGTTTTAGCTTCCAATAATATTGCATACAGATAGTATATGTATCATACCACAATATTTTTTTAAAAAATAACACCTTGTCATCGTAATATATTATTATTCAATATATATTTATTCTTTAGTCCGTATCAAATTCATATGCATGCACAGTTTGTGTGGTACTAGCTACTAAAAGGCGCATAAGATGTACATTATGCATATTACGATATATTGTATCATTCCATTTCTCATCCCATTGTGTATGTAGAATGAATAGGATGAAGAAGATTTCCTGTGGTGAGGCTCATTCTTTCACTGTACAAAAAGTGTGCAGTTCAGTAGATGCGTTTTCTAAAGCGTGGTAAAAAAATGCCCTTGTTTCACAGTTTAGTATACGTTATACCATATTTATTTACTTGCATGTTTACTATGCATGTGCACATATGTACGTAGTACGTACACAACATATTAGATATTAGATACATTGATTCTATAAGGCATCATGCTGGGAGAAAAAAAATCAGGCGAAGAGAGAATAATGTGAGACAGGGTGTGAAGTGTGAAAACGGAGAAAATAATAAATTTCTCCTTCGATAAATTTCTCTCCAAAGACAACGTCAACCACCGATTTTACATTTCTAAGGACGGGGAAAACAAAAAAAACAGGAGGACAAAAAATGTAAAAAATACAACGAGTTTTGCTCCTCTCCATACTAAAATTTCCATAAAACTCCAAATTTGTATTCAATTGTGTTTGAAAACTTTCAATGCAGTGTGTAAAGTGTACAGCAGTAAAAAGCTCAAAAATAGATACATGCTTCACATTGCACACCGTGTGAGCAGTGTGATTTTTTATTTTTTATGCTTTGCATTTTTCATGGTCTCATGTAAACCTTAAATGCATTTCAAAACATTGTGTAAAAATGAAACTGGGCTCTGGGTTATTTTACAAAGAGAGAATAAGATTAGACGAATGTGTATAGTACATGTTTTACATGGATTTATATGTATATACGTGCTTGCGATTCTTTTTTAGACACGCGTTGGCAGGATCTTGAATCAAATGTAAATGAAAGTGAAAGTCAACATTTCATTCACCTTCTTCATTTCAAGTTCTAATCTAGCATGTAGAATTCATATCCAGAGAGAAAAACGAACGAGATTCAAATAGAAATGGGGAAACTAAAATTTACAAGTTTTCAAACAAACAACTAATTAACTGACAGAACAACTTTAGCTAGATTCTAGAGTCTTAAGCGATGAAGGGAAATCCAAAATCCAAGCTATTCATGACACTACCAGCAAACTTCTTTTAAATGTCTTAAAAAGTTTTGCAAGTAAAGCAGATAGGAAAAGTAAAGGAAGTAAGTAGAATTGAATTGAATAGAAAATACAACTTGTGACGTAAGGTAAAGTAAAAAGAACTGACAAAGGAGAGAAATATATAGAAGGAACTGGAAGAAGAAAGAGGCGACTGCGAATTGAGTTGGACAATCTAGAAGCTATGCATCACACATAATAATATGTCATATGTAATATGACATACAAATTTTACTGTGTATGCCGCATATTGTAAATTGTAAATACTAAAGTACTTGTAGCTATTTCCATTTATTGTATATTATGTACATTGTACGTTATACATAAAGAGAAGAAAATAGAAAGTCGTCAAATTCATGCTAAAGAGATTAACAGTAGTGAGGAGAGATGAAGAGCAGAATCAAAAATATTCTTTGAATTCACTAATCGCCAAACGCTATAGTTGGCGTAAAAATGATGATGACCAATCTTCAATGTTTGCATAATATGTATGCAGATGAGAATTTTGTAAGTGAAGAAAAAAAACTTCCTTGTAAGTGCCACTAAATCCAGACTGCCAAAATCAAGCTACTTCTTGATGAGCTCATCTTGAATCTAGAACCTTTAGCCTCGAGTTTGGACGTTACATCTTATATGTATCATTTCGGGCAATGATTTAGTGTGGCGGGTGGCCTAATTAGTTTTGAATCATGTTCTGCATGAATACTGCATAAAGTGAATTCTGAATATTGTAAATTTTTCACATCTTCTCTTACCTGGTTTCTTTGTCGCTTTCCACTATCATTATACATTATTCTACACATAGCTCCTTTTTTCATGACATGTACATTCAAAGTTACGTAATGTGTTATTTTTTCATTATTTTATTTTACGTTTCCCTACAGAGCAGAATATATTTTCATTTTATGTATATTTTTTTATATTTTTTCGAAATTATTCTGATTATGAAAGAAGTTATTGTTTTTATTAAATTTTCATGTCTACAGTCTAGTACTGTTATTTTGAGTTTTGAGTAGACTGGAAAAAGTAGGAGCATGAAAAGTGGAACAAGGATGATGAAAGCACAAAGGAGGCATTCAACACATTTTCATAGTTGAATTAACAAACAATAATAGATAAATGTACCGCGCGTCGCCTGTCTCCAGTCTCCAGCCTCCAAGTTACTGTGAATTGAATTCAAATTTTGCCAACTACCCACCATCCGCCTTTCATATTTCATAACATAGATAGGTATAGCCTCTGGATTCTGGATTCTGGATTCTATTGGCTTAAACATTTACAATAATTTACATTCATTTCGTCATCGAGTTCTTCTCAACAGTTGACTCATTCGCATAGTCTAGTACTGGTTCTGTGTATTTGGTTCTGCTTAAAATGAAAATGGGAATATATGCAAAATGAGCTATGAGAGTGGTAAATGATGAAATTATAATGATAACTTTGTTATTGTTGAATACTTGTACACTTTACACTGTACTTTCTACATTTCCAATGGTTTATATAGTGTGAAGTGTAAGGTGTAGGGTATGATATTATACGAAAGTGTGGTAAAACATGTTTATAGGGAAATTGAAATGATTAATAATATTACATTTATATTGTACACTGTTCACTTTCTTTTCCAGCACGAATATAAATCCAATTCCCGGGCACTTGTGCTCAAATTCTTGATTTTTGGCTCTTAGTATTCTCGGTGATTCAAACTGAGAGTTGATGAACAATTAAATTAAGGAGTAGTACTATGGACTAGTTATTTTATTATAAATAATAATGTAATACACAGAGTACAATCCCTTTGTGCTTTGGGCTCACTGGACTTCTTGGCTTGTGAATTTGAGCTACATTTTCAATTTTCAGTACTCAGTACTTGTATTAATTTTTAACAGTCTAAATTTTACACAGAATGCATATTATTATTATACAATGTAAACCTAAAGGTTTTATTCTAAAAATTATTACTGTTATAGATTTGTGTAGGTCTGAATATTGAATACTTTTTCCTGTTTAAAATAATACAAATTCAATACAAAACAATGTACTATAATATTTATTCTCTAGCGCTAGTGTACAATTTTTAAGGTGTAAGTAGTAAGTAATGTATTATGCACCGGTAGTAAATCAGTTTACGTTTTATGTGTAACTTGTCAATTGTAAATCCTTCCCAAACCACAACGGACAACCGACAACTACAAGGTGAAAATTAAATGGAGTTATCATGTTCAAGGAAAAGATATGTACATGCAAAACTCAGAGGAAAGAAAAAGAGACATGTTTTGTGTTTTCCTAACTTTATGAACAATGTAGCTCAATTTATTTCACAATTTTACTTTGTGGGCACTTTACAAATTACCGGCGAAAACAGGGGAGTGACATAAAAGTGCACTACAATTTTGTAAATTTTCTGCTCCTATTTACTATTATTTTCAACTCTTTTACACAAATTTTCCATCTATTGTTGTTTTTATTACCATCATCCTTTTAATTATCTCAGTATGGGATGTAGAATGTAGCATACAGGCACATAAAAGAAAGTTAAAAGAGGAAAGAGAGTGACAAGGGACACCAGCAAGGAGACATTTCTACTGCGCGCTGTGCATTGTTTTGAAAATTGAAAGGATTTGAAAGTTGCAAGTTTCATGAACCAAGAAAATGGACAACTCTTGTAACAAAATTAGCTTCATTCCCCATATACTAAACCAAAACATAATTATGTACCTAAAAGAATATTATTTCTTGTCTATTGATATTGTCTGTAGTCTATAGAGAGAACATGAAACAAAATAAACAATACATGTTAAATCCAAAAGACGGAGAAATCTATCAAAGTCTGTTGTATAGTTTTCAATTTCATATTCTATGTGTATTCTAAAAATTTACAATATGCGTGTTTTCAGTATTCACAGTCCCGTTTGGTTTCACATGAAGGTTTTAAGCAATCCGAAACCTGGGTATATTGTAGTAGAAATTTGTAAACGTTTTTAAAATAAAAAGGGTAAGAACTTTGACTTTTGACTTTTAGCTCTCGCGATCAGTCGCAGTTCTCACTTCTCACTTCATACCAAATATCAAAAATACATAGAATTATGTTTCACGTATCCGTTTACGCCGTAACTGCTTGTGATGTAAAAATGTTGTTTGTTCTATTTGTCATGTTTTATGATGAAAAATACAAGGAAAAAAGACTTAAACGCTAAAAAGTCGCAGATCCGTTGCAGTCTTTTTATATAAAAAAATGCCGAAAAGGAACTGGACAATGCAGATATCAAAAAGTACACTAAAATGACCATCCTATTCTTCAAAGTTAATCGTCTGTGTGAATTTCCACTCTTTTTTCCATGATTTATCTCATACTCGTGGACAACACTTTACGCTTTACAAAACTAAAGTATGCAGTAAATATCAAAATCGGGGTTATAATTTTTTGTACCATGTGTGGCAACTTGTGACTCTAAAGTAAAAGTATTCTTTTTATAAAATTTCAACATGTCAACTCATGGTGTCATCCTGTTGTGATTTGTGGGGTTTCGAAATGTCAAAGTTGACAAAACTGTTGTGTGTGTGTGCGTAAACACGATTTTTTTCCTTTCATTTTTACAATTAATCATACTGCTTTAAGCTTTAATCTATGGCATAGCTGTGATTTTAAATTGAGCTCAGAGTTCAAAAACAATTTGTGTTAAACTGGCATATTTAAAATGTTATTTCATGTTCATTTTCGTTTCATTTTATTTTCTCTGTTGCTTTTTGATTTTGGCTTTGAATTTGATCTGGATTTTGATTGTTGACATTTGATTTAGAATTAGAAATTGTTACATCCTCAAATTTAGAAAAGCAAACACAGTCCGCACAGATAGTCATTAAAATGTCAATACTATTGTCATTATTTTTTAATCCCTCCAAGAAATTTCTAAAAGCTTGTGGATCCTCAAGCCGTCCACCAAAAAAGTCAGCAGTCTTAAAACTCTTGATTTGACTCAGATTTTGAATCCATGGGAGATGAACAACATACAAATTGGTCGAGTTACTACTGAGTACAATATTTTTTAAACTAGTGAATTGTAACAACTTTTCCCCAAATAGTAGTTCAAGTTCATCCGGATTAAATTCCTCATTGTAGATTTCTATCTGGACTAGAGTTTCCGGGAGGAGATGAATATTTAGTACATGACCACAGGACATTCTCTTTGTGAATTTTTGAGTGGCGGCAGTAGTATTGAGGAAGAGGGATTGAAGCCTAGTACATTTTTGAAAGCTTTCACAATTTATACTGTAGAGGTCACCACGCTCTTCTCCAGATTCCGTTACCACATCCGTAATGATACAAGGAAAAATCCGAACGGTATCCAAAGTGGCCGAGTTATTTGTAATACAGTCTGTTAGTATCGTTCTCAATTTACTGTCAAAGGAACTGAGGAATCCGGAACAAGATAAAGTAGTGAGGCGTCTCTGACTGCGGAGTAGATATTCAACACCTGGAGCATTAAGGGTTATTCGAAGGGAGGTCAATTGTAAACAGGTTCCTGCCCCATTATTAAAAGCCCCAATACCACTGGCACTGTCCAATTTCTCGGGATCCACCAGATAAAATCCCACACCGCCTAGTGAAAGCCATTCGATGGATTTATTCTTTTGAAGAAATTTCCATACCATGGACAAATTTATACAAGATGTTGAATAGGAATCCGGTGTAGTTCGCCAAATGGATGAGGATGTCGCTGCGGATGAAGATGAATTTGAATTTCCTGCTTTACTTCCATCCCTTAGTTTTTTATGAGCAGCTTGAACATCCTTTTCTGACATGAAATTTTCATTACCAGCAAAAGTAAAACTTTCCAGACGACCAAAAGTAACAGCCCGAAAGAAGAAATCCAAAAGCCAATATTCACTCTTAGTGAGTCCACTTATCCACTCAACAAATTGAAGCTCACGCAAATAGGGCAATTCAATCAGATAATCTTCATCCAGGATGTTATCACTATCTGGTGGAAGGATGGGTTTCTTGTGAACCAGGGATAGGTTGGAGAAGGCGAGACGGATCAAATTTGGACAACATCGTAGAACCTGCACCACATTCTTGAACGAGGTCAAGCTGGAGAATTTGAGGGTGGTGAGTATATCTCGACTGTTCAACAGATTTTGAGGAAATATTAAATATAAACAGTGCTTTATTGTGAGCGTTTCAAAACCACAGATCCATCTTGTTTTACTATAGGTTCCTTTTGTCACAATGTGGTTGTGGATTATCTCCCTCGGACGAGTTAAGCTGGCACCTACTCTTGGAAATTTAAACTTTTGTTTACAAAACAACAATTATTATTTATTATTAATGATAAAAAAAGAAAAAGGTAAAAAATTGTTATTATTATTATTATTATTATTCTTTTTTTTCAATGATTTTGTTTTATACATAGATTTTATATTTATTATACTAGTGTACATTTTTATGTAAACCTTTGATCCCGTTCTGGATGAAATTTCAAATTTTTGATAGCTCTCCAATTTACTCACACCACTCATAGCATCACTCAAGGATTCAGTTGGTTTGAGCAATCCTGTTTTTGAATCAATTTGATTTTCCGAAAAGAAATAATTTGTTGGTTTTTTTGTTCCATTCATATAACTTCCAGTTCGAGAGACTGGTATTGAATTGTTAGAGCTTTTAAGTGATATATTTGCTATATTTTTGTTACTCAACGTTTGCACAATAGTCTTATTGTTTAAAGAAGTTTTTGAAACAGTTTTTTGATTTTTAATACTAGTACTTCCTTGATTTAAAGTTGTTGTATTAGGATTGATATTAGTTGTGATATTATTTTTGATATTAATGCTTTGAGGTCTTGAACTATTAGTATTATTATTACTTTGATTCGGTTTACTAGTATAAATATTACTAAGATTATTATTATTAGCAGTAGTTTTAGTATTAGTATTATTAGTGATGTTAATGCTATTATTTTTATTTATAGGTTTACTTTTTGTTGGTTCAGGAGATTTGAACTGATTGGTGTTGCGAATAAACTTTGAATTTTTAAATGAATTGAAACTGGTATTATTATTATTATTATTATTTTTGTTATTGCTCCTGTTTGATATGTTGTTACCATTTCTCCAAAATATTTCTCTTGTGGACTTGAATTTTGAAACATCATTTGTATTTTTTAATGTGCTAACTATTGGCCCTTGTTTATCTAGTTTTTTCAAACTTGTCGAATTTTTAGTTTGATTTTGAATTTGAATTTGATTCGGGCCTGGTTTTTGATTTTGGATGGTGGAATGAGTATGTTGAGTATCTTTAGCGGAGGAAACCGTAGGCTGAACTTTTTTTGAGTCAAACGTGTTTATTTTTGGTTGTTGTACGTTTTTTCCTTTACGATTCTCATTATTATGAACAAGGACTGTAACAGTTTTTTCAACCATAGTACAAGTTTCATCCTCTGACTTCATATTTATTACTGAAACTGGCTCTAAATCTGTAATAATGTAAATTGGATTATATAAGATACATAATAACTTGTAGAACTTTTAAATTTGATGTGAAATACTAAACGTAATACTAGCCGGTAATTTTTGTATAACTCAACTTACTAATTTGTAGTCCGTCCCTTGAAAATGAAGACAGCCTACTTTTTTCCTCTCGTTGTCCTTCGGTTGGTTTTATATTGATGAATTTTACATTATTGCATTGAGACAAGAAGTGTTCATCTTCTCTACTCAA
>JAQGBI010000512.1:0-15312 GCA_034698325.1 Sminthurinus elegans | reverse complement strand
TTTGTCTCCCATTTTTTCAATTATATTAATAAGAATAATACTTTTGTGCTCTTGTACTAAATTTTTTATATCTCATTTCATTTGGTTCTTTTCCTTTTTGTCATTGCCGCTGTTTTTGTGTTCGTCTTTGTCTTTGTTTTTGTCATTGTCTTGTTTCATTTTAGAGTTTTTGACGCCAGTCTTTTTTACTTTTCTCTGTTCTTTGTGCTTTGCGCTTTGTGTTTTGTTATTTGGTTCAAGTTTTGGAGTGTCATGAAATGGAATGGAATGAAATGAAACGGATTTGTGAGGGAGTGCTTGTCACTCTCTCAGTTACTCCTCCCGTCTTCTCCCATCCTTTCACTCTTTCACTCTTTCACTTATACAGTCACTCAAGTAAAAGACGTGGAAAAAATCCACTGCATTAATTTATATGATTGTGGATTGTATCCCATTGTACAGTGTTTTACAGTGGTGGTGTGATGCATTCTCTTTTCTTTTCTTCTATTGTACAGGGCTGTTTTGGACGAGATGAAATGAAATGGTATTGTGTGCAGTAAAGATTTCTCCTCTTTTCCCTCTTTTCCCTCTTTTTACACTCCCAATTTATGCGTCTCCATACATTAGAGGAGCAGTGATAAATAGAGTAGATTTTAGTGTAAATACTTGAATAAAAAAAGGACAAAACCAAAAGGAGGAGAAAGGAAAAGAAAAGAAAGGCCATCCATTTCACATCCAGAATCCAACACTCAAACATCCACTCGTTTGAATTTTATTTTGGGGAGAAAAATCCCGTGAAATATTTTAATACTGGGGTTTCTTTTGTTACACAAAGTTGATGGTTCTCCTCTGTTTTGTGTGCATATAGAATACAGAATACAGAATGTAGAATATAGTATGCCATGCCATGTGTGCCCAAGTATTAAGTAGTAAGTACTAAACACACAAACCACTCCTATATAATACAATCTTCTAAAAAGTAGTGCTAAAACTAGTACGAGTACGCTGTTGTTAAATGGTGAACCGTTCATTGCATCATGAACTAAAATCTAACCATACCAAACCAAAGTAAAGACAAAAGACAAAGAAATGCTTGGAAAATGCAGTAAAGAAAGAAAGAGGATGAAAAAAAAGAAAGTGGAGAGAAGGCTTTTTGTTTTTTCCAGTTTTCTCCTTCTTCTTTTTTTTTTCTTCGTCTTTTACTTTTTCCTCTTGTTTTTCTTGAAATGTTGGAGAAACCCCGAGAGAGCGTGGACTGAAATGGAATGAGACGCGTCATGTCGCGTAATTCCTTGTGAGCATAAAATAGAATGCGTGAACAAATAAAAGTGGCAGAACAGAACAGAACATGAGGGAACATGAGAGTAGATGAGATAAGTGAAGCTGTAAAACGCAGGAAAAGTGTGTTAGTTAATCAGGATCTAATTAAAATGCATGACGCTCCTGAATGACAATGACAATGAAAATGAAAATGACAATGACAATAGCAACAGGAATGGAAATGGGAACGGGAAAAGCTATAGCTATAACTATTACTGTAAAAAAGGGAGAAATGAAAAATACATGTATGCTGTATTTGTATAGGTATTTATTATAGGTCCTATCTGGCGTGCATTAAAAGGATAGTTAAGCCTCAATGTCAAAAAAATGGAGAGTAAAAATCTCACGGGAGCGAGAAAAGTGTGCTAAGTGTGTGGAAAATGACAAAACGGAGGAGAGAGAAAGATGGAAACAAAAGTACAGGGAAGAAGAAGAAATGAAAGTAGAACCGAACCGTTCATTGGCATTGTCATCTTCATTTTCATCGTCAAGTGAAAAGAGAAAACACTGTTGAACACTGCACTGGTTCTTTCGTTCTGTCTTTTTTTCTTTCCCTCCAGTAAAAATCTTACAGTGAATTCACCGGGATTTCTTTTCTGGTAGATTAAAAGGGGAAAACAGTAAAAACCAGAACCAGACCAAACCAGACTAAGCCAAGCCAAAGTAGGAGAGCTATAAAATAAAAAAGGAAGGAAAGGATACGACTATATGCACTTTTCTCCTTTCTCTAAGAACACTATGAAACAGAAGAGAATTGGATGAAAAAAAGGTAGTGAAAAACAAGAGGAGAATCTGGAATCTGGGATACCTTAACACAGACACGCATTTTATTTAAAATCCATAAAATACTTTTGTTCCCTTTTTAGTTTTTACTATGATCCTTTTATTCACTGCGTGTCCTGAGTCTTGAGCGTTGTGCTTTATGCTTTATGTTTTGGCCTGAATGCGTACTGAATCTGGTTCGTTGTACAAAGGCTGTCTTAAATATTTGCTCATAAAATATATGCATTTCAGAGTTTGGAATTTGAAGGCTGGAGTATGATGCGTATAAAAGAATTTCAGTGTAAAATATTACTTAAGACTTGTTCCTTTCTTCCGCTTCTGCCAGTTCTGCTTCTGTTTTGGAGTCTGCTTCTGCTTTTAATTTGGATTCGAATTCAGCTTTGGTTTCCGTTTCGGTTTCAGCTTCGGCTTTGGTTTATGTTTCATGGCCTAAGTGAAGTTTGTAGGTTGAAAAGCAATATTCAATCTATGAGCTCATGTTACTTTTCGTACATCCTTATAAAAACTGGTTTGGTTTGGCTTTGTGTACTAAAAACTGTGTATTATGTGTGCGTATGTAGTCAAACAAAGAGAATGTGCGTATTACACACACACATACACACACACATTACACACATGAGACGAAAGATGAATTTAAAATATTTTCTCATCTCATCTTTCATACGGCACCACTAGAATCCGGATCAGATTCCAATATGTACATTGTACATGGGAAATAGGATACACAATATAAAAATGCGTAAAAAAGCCTTTATGCCGAGGCAAGTTGATGGCCAATGTAAAGAAAAAACTGGAAGCTTGAACTGGAACTGAACCTGGGACTGGATGTTTGATGGTTTGATGCTGAAAGTCTTAAATGGGGAGAGTGAAGGAAAAGCTAAACGTCAACCATGTTGGATTTTGGATTTGGTTTTTACGGAATTCCTATTTCATATTTTTGTTGTAAATCTTGATGTTGAAAAAACAAGGAGGAAAGCAAACCCAAAGCATAAACCAAACCAAAAGCAAAAGCAGAGTACACATTTAAGAAAAAATGGAAAGTGGGAGAAAGTTTATCAGTTTTCTTCATTCTCCATTCTTCATTCCTTAGTTTTTCAGAGTAGATGCACATGTTAAAAGATGAAGATGAAGGTAATGGAAGTCTGTCGTAAAATTAATCCGGGAATTCCACATCCACATCCAAATATCTAAGTACACAGACCGTTGAAAACTCAACGGTTTTATACAAAAAATCCACCATGTATGATTCATGATTCCCGAGTATTGAGAATGAAGAATCGAGAATTGAGAATTTAGTATTGAACGTTGAGTACTTTTCCCTTTGTTTTCCCACGAAATGAGAAAAACTGGGAGGTAAATAAATTTAAGGGTTCTGTGGATATCGACGGATCGAATGGATCTTTGTCGATATCCCTAGAACCTAGAACACATAACAAGGTTTATACTTTTGTGTATTTTGTGTATAATCTGAGATTTGATTCCCTCTCTCAGTAAGTATTTCTCAGTTCTCAGTTCTCAGTGCATCAAGTATCAAGTAGATCAAGTATAGATGAAGGCTACATCAAAATCAAAAGGAAAATCAAAGCGGGAGTTGTAAAAAAAGAGGCCGAGGATTGTGCGTAATACGTAGCCCATATAAATGTAGAAGCTGGAGATAGTAAATTTAATATCTTGTGTACATACATGTATTTATGTACATAATCTTATGAGGATAAGTGGAATATATCAGTTTATGTTTTTTCCCTCTTTTCCATTTCCATCTCTCGCAGGCTCACTTTCCCTTTCCCTTTTACAGTACAGATAGATACTTGTGCTGTTTCTGTTGCTTTGTCTCGACATTCGACATCCCATCTCCCATCTCCCATCTCCCATCTACAATAAAAAGAGCAAGACAATCAGGAGCTCGGAATATTGATTGATTATTTTCCATTTGATTGCATTTCCTCTTTCTTGCCTTTTTCCTCCAAGTTCCATGTTTGATATCTTCCCTCTCCTTTTATTCTTATGCTCATCTGAATTCAAATCCGTTTCTATCTAAAATACAATACATTTACTAGTTACTAGTGCTCCAGTATCGAGTTTAGAGTCTACATTGACATCGGCATTCTAGACTTCTAGACGTCGGGATTTGGAATTCCTGAATAAAAATGGACTTGTTTTCAACTCTCCCGTCAATTCAAATCAATCCTCCTTCTGTTTGTCTCCCAAGTTAAAAATTTGGATATTGATGTCAATTTCAATGTAGATTCCATTTTGGATTTGGTTCTCTGGTTCTCTGCTTCTTTTTGGTTTTGATTTTGGATGTGGAGTTGATAAAGATATGTACATTTTTACACATTACAATAAACTTTCTTCTTCTCCGTTTTCCCTTTGGATCCATCTATTTTATTTATTTTATTTTATAGATACAACAAGATTTTTGGTATCCTCTTCACTTTTCTGTCAATCCGAACCGAGCCCAGAAGCAAAATCGAAGGTTCTTTCCAGTTGCAGTTGGAAGAATTGGGGCGTGTAGGTAGATTCATCGTATGTTTATGTACAATTCGTATTTTACTTTAGTTTAGTTTTGTTGCCGCCAGCACCAGCTCCAGCTCCAGTCAAAGTCATAGTTGAGTTGAGTTGAGTAAACTCAACTAAAATCAAAATTACAATCCGAGAGTAACAAAATTTATTTACCAAAGTGGCTGATGGCTGACATGTAACGCGTACCATATATCCTATACATTATACATTATAGAGTGTACATAAAGAATTCAGTTCCGTCACCGTTCCCTTTTCCGTCCCTCTCGGTCTCTCCGTCATGGTCCTCGTAAAATGTGCAAGTTTGTAAACATGTTGAATGTGGAAAAAGATTACTCGCAACCGCAGTCAAATTTGATATGAGCTGTGCGTGATGAGTGTTTCGAGTTTGTTATTTGGAATAAAGTACAGCGTGTTGTATTTTGTACATTGTATATTGTACAGCGATCAAATCCAATGAAATGAAATGAAATGAAAATAACTACATGTACGCATTATATAAAAGTTTACGCACTGTAAGCTACACACCACATGTGCGTATTTTATAATGCGTATTGGCTGAATTGTAGTTGTGACTATGCACAGATAAACTTGTGTGTAAATAAAGTAGTAGTAGGGAAGTGAGTACATATTTATCTACAGATATAAATCCACGTATCAAAAAATCAACTCGTGCCAACTCAGTGCTACAGGCTAAAAACTACAACTACAGCAAGAGCAGCAACAGCAAGAGAAAGAACAAGCTGGAGATAAAACTGAAACTGAAAAAGACTCAAACGTCGCATGTTTGCTTATTATTTCACATATACGGAGTAGGAAGGAAAAGTTGCTGGATTTTACATTTACATTTACATTTAGCATGTTGAGCTGGGAAAGGTATAAAACCATGGCTGATGTATTTAAGATATGTGTAACTCTCCACATTCTGCATTCTACATTATACATTCAACAGCCAAAAGCCAACAGTTGCTGCACTAAAACTCAAACTACAAACGCACAGCTTTGGAAGAGTTTGAACTGGAGCTGAAACTGAAACTAAAACTGGAACGAGAGAGCTGGAAGTTAAACTCCTTTTCTCATATTTTCCTGGAGCAATAAAATCTCAAATTTTACCACAGGGAAAGTGACAGCCGTTGGTTTGGACTAGTTTATGAAAGCTATTTATGTGTGTAGTGTGTACTGTGTATTGTACATTCTGTACGCACGTGTATTTTCTATGTAGATAAAGTTACTCTACGGTCTACTACTACTGTTTCCGCTTTACGATCCGCATATCATCATATCATATCATATAACATGATATATAACATCATCATATGATGAGAATAATTCCCAAAAGAGATGCTCCTCAAAAGTAGAATAAATTCCTCCATCAGCTTCATCATCCTTTTACCTTTCTTTCTTTCTTTCTTTCTCCGAACTCTAGATTCTAGATTCTAGATTCTAGATAATGAAATGATCAACTAACTAACAATAGTTTCACCTAGATCTTATGTTCTCTTGTCTTTTCCTCACTGTGATGAGGCATGGTTTAGCAATTACGGAATCTCCACCGGATCATCATAACTTTTATCTTTTATCTTTTATAGTTGCAACGTAAGGTAAAGCTTACGTGGATTTTGTTACATGTTGTAGACTCAGACTCATGATCACATTACACATGATCGACATGTGATATTCGCTATTCCTTATTCGTTATTCATATTGATGTGGAAGATCTGATTTGTATTTTGTATTTGAATCTGGAGCTGAATTTAGTTGGTGTGGTTCATTTATAAGTTTACAGCAATATTAAATCTCTCCTCCTCCACGGCTCAAGAGAGTGGAAACCCTTATTTGTAATATTTGGTGTGTAGTATGAAATTTAATCTAATAAAAAAGTATAAAGTCTGGAGTGTGGAGTCTAGAGTCTGCAGAAACATTGTACATTGTTGAATGTAACGGACCGTTTGAATGTAATTAATTATTTAATTAATAAATTAATTATGCCGTTCCCTGTTCCATATTCCATACTCCATATTACGTTGCTGAAGAGGATCAAGGATAAATAAAGTGGAAGATGGAAGATGACTGACGCATGCCACACCACACCAAACAAAATCATGATCATGATATTACTCTACAATATCGTACATATGCAAACAGCTTAATATTAGATATATTGTACATAGACCTACAATTCAATTCAAGCATCAAGCATCAAGTCAAGTTAGTACATGTCATTTGTAATGAAATTTCAAATTAAGCATGAGAATTTAACGACCGAGTCCTTAACATTTCATGCAACAAACATTTTACAAGCCCTTTCACACTCCCACAAAACTTTGCTTGTGTGTCTTGTGTTGTATGTTGCCTGCCTTCACTTTAAAGTTTTGGGTGCGTTCCATTTCTGCGTTGGACAAACTCTGGATTTTGAATAGTAAATGTTGACTGGCGACTGCAAACTGGAAACTGGGGACTGGAGAATGTTGAATGGTATGGCAATTTACTGGAAACGGCTATAAAACTGTAGACTCTAAACTGCGGACTGTGGACTGTAGAGGATGGATAATATGTCTGTTGTTCACATAAAACTTGAGGGAAATGATGAAACAATGTACGCATAAAATACTAACTGGAGTTTTGTTTCCTCATGAACAATGAGCAAAACTGGCTCAGCTACGGTATCTATGAGTTTCGGTTTGGGCTACTGGCCATGGCTATTTCATGAATTCTTGATGAATTCCGCTGTTGAATAAAACCCATCATCATCATCATCAGTCGATACGCGATATACGATACAGTTTCATTTTTTCACATATCACCATTTCTCACAAATACAAATACATCACGCACAATTCAACAATAATAATAAAACTCGCTCCATACTCCATACTCCATACAAAATACAAAAAACAGCATACAAGTTGTACTCTATTGTATTGTACTGTATTGCACTGTATTGTGCTGTTACATAATTGAATTTCCCATGCCCCGTTTTTTCACGACTTTATCGCAGTACAAGTTGAGTTCATTGTACAATGTACATGTAGAATGTATCTACAATCTACAATCTACAATGTAGAGGAAAAGGTGAAGCGTAGGAAAAAAATATGGTACGCGAGTTATTCGTCTTTGTGCTCTTTGTACAATCTACAAGCTACAAAAAATAGAAGAAGAAATCGAAGAAGAAAACGAAAAAGGAGAGGAGTAAAGAAGAAGAAGACTGTTTCAAAATTCAATCTTTGAAGGGTGAAAAAAAAAGTCTAAAAATTTTGTCCACGTTGTCGATATAAGAGGATTTTCCTGTCTTTGACTTGTGGAATGTAATTTATGACTTGATTTCATTATCCTGTTACCTACTACCTTCTTCATACCTTCCCCTTCAAAATCCTGTAGAGTGTAGAATGTAGACTCAAGATATACTGTGCATTGTACATTTTACATTGAGCGTGGAGAAACTAAGGACGAGTCTCATGGTGTACATAAATGCTTTGTACTTCATATGTCATCGGGTCGGAGTTGAGTCGAGTCTCGATTCTAGAGTAAACTGATTGAAAAAAGAAGAGACAAAAATTGCAAAGAATTTTCCTGTACAAGAATGTGCCGTCAAGGTGCGGATTGCGGATATCTCGTCATGTCGCTTCTTCTCTTCTCCTCTGTACATTGCACATTGTACACTACAACAGCGTTTGCCCCGAGTTGAAAAAGTGTAAAAGACGGTAATAAATCTTAAGGATGGAACAGACACAGAACCAGAGCCAGAGCGAAAGACAGAGCCAAAGAGATGGAGATTGTGCAAGAGAGACTGAAACAGAGGGGAATATTTAGAGGAAGAAAAGTATAGAGTGTATCGACAGTCGAGTATCGAGAGTGGAGGAAGCATACAAAAGCATGGATTTGAAAGCAACATCTTCAGATTTACATCCGCTATCCACGATTCAACATTCAACATTCCACACTCAACGCTTAACATTAACATTAACATTGTTCGTTAACAACGCCAAGATGCAAAGAAGCTACAAGCTCCCGTTTTTTTCTGATCCTGAATAATTTTATGTACCCAAAAGACCCAAACATTTGCTTGTACAAGTACATTTTCACTTAATAGAATTGACAAGGAAACTTGAATTGACTTGACTTAACTTGACTTAAAGGTGGTGTAACTTGGTTCGATGCTAGATACTTGGTTTAATTCAGCTCGACTCTCAACTTTGGACTTTTCTCACAGTTTTTCTCTTTTCTTTCCTTTGCTCCTACTTTTTGTTGTAAGAGATTTATGTTTTATCTTGTTGAGACGACTCGTTACCTCTTCCTCGTCTTTCGTCTTTCGTCTTGTCATCATCTCTCTTCTCGCTCATTCTACCTCTCCTCTTTTGTTCATGTTCATTCCTTTATAATCTGGTGTTAGTGCTAACTCTTCAATTATTAAACAGACTGCGTATCCCAAATCCAACGTGAATGGAAAATTGTGTACAGTGTTTGGTATTTGGTGTGTGAAGAAGACTGAATGAGCGCCATTCACCCGTGTCTGCCTCCTGACTCCTATCTCCTAAATATATACTGTATAATATACCATTTCTCTGCACTATATAAGATGCGTACACCCTCTAGTTTCTCTATAATTTTGGCTACTGACGGATGAGCTGGGTAATATATCTTTAATATGGACTGCATTTTCTCCTTCTTCTTCTTTAGATGCCAGAGAATTAGGAATGGGAAATTGAGGATTCTCTCTCTCTGATTTTCTTCTCTCCTCTCCTGAAATTTGGAGTTTAGCATTTAGAATCTGGAATCTGTAGACTGTAGAGTGTAGACTGTAGACTGTAGATAGAGATGAAGATGAAGAGGACTGAAGAGTAAAGATTCAAGAGTAAAAGTCGAACCGTATCCTTCCTCTACAGCTTTCTCTCAAATTATATGCTGAAACTGAATCTGAATCGGAACATGAGTCTGAACCTGAAACTGAAACTGAAACTGACACGACAGTATATGGATCAAAGTTTGGATCAACCCCGAATCGAGCATTTTGCGCCGAAAATTAGTTATTATCATTTTCATATACTTGAGGTCAAGGACTAACTACGCTGAAAATTTCAAAGCCCTAGGTTGACCGGAAGTATTTTAAAAAAATTAAATAAAGTTAATTTTAACATGTGAGAGATGCTGTGCGAGAAACTTGCGAGTCAAATTCCTCGCATTCCAAACTTCTGCTCGATTCGGGGTTGATCCAAACTTAAGTCCATATTATATATTGTAGGTTTTTTAGGTGCGAGTTTAGTATTGATACTGCTATTGCTGTTTGATGTTGGTGTTGGTGTTGGTGTTGGTATTGATACTGGTGTTGGGATGGAAACGGAACAGATCGCTGGAGAATGAGGGAGAGAGAGATGAAGGAATATGTAATAGACACGGTTGCTTAGACTTCATGCTTGAACAAAGTTGGTTTGGTTGGTTTGGCTGGCTGATAGGAAATGGTAAGGTACGGTTTTTGATCGTGACACTCATCGTGATGAATAGCCCTGTGCCATATATTAGCACACGATTAAGCAACTCTAGACGTCTTCCTAGATCGTAAATCCTTATGACAATCTCCCTCTTTCTTTCCTTCGCTCATACACACTCACCATACACCATGCTCTGTACACACAAGTCAACCTTTTACCTTTTCAGTTACTCGACTCTCTCCTCTGCTCTGTGAGTTGCAACATCTAATAAATTCTCATGGCAACCCCAATAGCACCAAAACTAGCTCTAGATACATTTACAATATACACTGGGCACAGCATTAACTTAGGACCAAGAGTAAAGTAAAAGGAATAAAGTGGAAGAAAAAGGAGGAAGAGTCTAGAGTCTAGAATCTAGAGTCAGCTTACCTTCCCACAGTTTATTTCTTCACACCATATATATTTCTCATCCTTCAGTCTAATGCTCAATATAAAATATCAAATGTAGTGCAAAGTGTGGATTGTGGGTATTGGTTTCTGGTTTCTAAATCTGGTTCTGGTTCTGGTTGTATCATACATGCATACGATACATAAATAGACAAATCGATGGACGAACGGACATGTAGAATAAGCCCAGAGTCTGGAGTCTGGAGTCGAGATTTTGGGTGGGATTGGATTGGATTTAATGTAGAATTGTACATTGTACTTGGATATATTGTAAATAGATTGTAGAGAATTTGTTGCAAATAGCAAATACCATCGACTCGACGTTGAATCGACGTCAACATTGCCTTCGTTTTCCATGTCGACTTTGACTTTGACTTTGTGATTGAGATTGAGATTGAGACTGAGATTGAGATCAAGACCAATCCTCGCCCACTGAAATTCCAAATCTTTTCCTCCCTCCAACTCCAACTCCAAGTTTATCTCCCTTTGTACTATACTGTAGAGTACGGAGAATGTGAATTCGGATGTACATTGTACATGTTTCAACTTACTCCTTAAATTCCTCCAGTCCACATACGTACACATACAAAAACTTAGTAGATACAAAGTACGTGGAAAGTCAATAGATTCAGATAGAAAACTCATGCTCAGCTTAGCTCAATCTCATCAGCTCCATTTTCATGTTCAAGTCAAAGTCAATGTGCAACTTTGCCGGGATTGAAGTAAACAGTGATTTTGAGTCGTATTTCCTTCATTTTGTCAAGCCATCTCTTGATTCATTGTACATTGTATATTGGACATACTAGTATTTAAATGCAAGACTCTAGATCACAGTTTGTATCTTGTGTCTTTTGCCTACAGTCTCGAGTTGTCACCAAAGACGCCAATAACTTTTCCAACCTTCATTTTCTCTCTCCTTGATCTTTTTTCCTCCTCTTTGTTTGTATTTGTAGGTACTTTTATTTGTACATTCCGCTTTATTTATAGATTTATAGATTCTAGAGTAGTTGTGGATTAGAGGACAGCAGCACATGTATCGACAAGATTCAATGGCTAATATTAGATTTCAAACTTGTGATTCGGATTTGGAATGTGGCCTTCAAAAGGTCTATTTTTATTTCACTTTGGCTAAACTCGACGGCTAAATTCAGTCCGTTGGGAATTTGCGATAATCTCACGGTGTAAATAAATATATTTCTTTCACTTCAACTGGATCGATACAGTAGATCTGCATGGGTCTTTAAGAATTATTTATGTGT
This sequence comes from Sminthurinus elegans, assembly GCA_034698325.1. Lineage (NCBI taxonomy): Eukaryota > Metazoa > Arthropoda > Collembola > Symphypleona > Katiannidae > Sminthurinus > Sminthurinus elegans. Next base: position 3,578 of record JAQGBI010000512.1, on the reverse strand, counting down.
TTTATAGCTAACAGCTATTCTAATCAAGGAATAGATTTTAAAAAATGTCAAATGCCAAGAGTCAAAAGAGTACAAAGAAAATCAAGTCAAAATTCAAATCGTGTTGTCCTTTTAAAATAAAGATGACACAAACTTAAAATTTACCATATATTCGTATGGCTTAACATTAAGACGTTGAGTCAACATGAAAATATAAAACGGAATGCAAAAGGAGGAAAAAAATGGCCAAAACTAGAACCAGAACCAAAAAAGAGTTTATCAAGTTTTTGTGCATAGTATAGAAAAAAGAGAAAGCACATAGTGTAAATTTGAATTAGGTGTAAATACAATTGGGATGGAGTTCATGTCCATTAGAAAAAATGTAAATACTACTTAAAAACATGTACACATCCCTTTTCCTCTTTTTATTTATGTTGATATTCATTTTCATTTTTATTTTCATATTTACATTCATCCAGTGTAACACAAAGGGCCGTAGTGTATATAATATAGTGTCTAGTGTAGTGTAGAGTGAGGGTGGCTGCTTTTTCTGGCTGCTGAAGGGAGAAGAAAAAAGATAAATAATGGCTTCATGAACTGTGATAATGAACTCAAGATATATTACATGCCTAAAATGTGTGAGAGTGCTTTCTTTTATCTTTTACCTCCTTTCCTCTGCCTTCTCTTTACTTGCTTTCCATTTTCTTTTACTCTGTTTTATTTTTGTTCTTTAAAGGGCTGAGGAATGAAGAATAATAATAAACACAAGCAGATCACAAGAGCAAAAAAGAAAGTAGCAATAGTCGACTTTTACTTATACTTTTACTCTCATATAACTCTTTTACTATTGTTTTATTTTTCTTTTCTGACAAAGACAAAAGCTATTTTCTATTTTTTTCAAAAACAGAACCAGACTTTTTAAAACCGTCTTCTTTTATATAACTCAGATTGCCGTGCTTTTACATGGGCGTGGACTTTGACTTTAAATTTTGTTTATGACAGTTTTCACTCTATCTTGATTCTCAAATCTTGAATTTTGAATTTTCAAGTCCGTTTCATGTGAATGTTAACACTAAAATGAATCTACTATTGAAAATAAAAATAAATCGAGTATCGAATATCGAATATCAAGTTTGAAAAAATCAAAAATTTCACCATTCTGCTCTTTTTTTATCAGTCTACGTTTTGTAGTTTGAAATTGGGTTGATTTCACTTATTTTCCCCCTGCATTCATTCATTTTACATTCGTTGAAATCAATATTATGTTTCATGTATGTTGTACCACGTATCCAAATCCAAATCCAAATCCGAGTCCAAATTCAAGTGAATTGGAAGAAGAATGAAATTGGACATTTTTCTGGGTATTGTTAGCAATTCAGCCATTTTCCATGTACAAGTGACTTGTGAGCAAATTTGATGCCAAACGGTATGAAATTTTGTACTGTAACCATTTTCGTGACGAATAGGGTTTCTACGCTGTGCTGTGAGATGGAAATTGTGTATTGTACTGTGTCTTATTGTACACGTGTACTTTGTACGGGTTTGTTCGGTAATAATACGAAGTGAATGATACGATACGATACCATATGATACAATGCAACAGCAAATGATGTCTACAATATCAATCTACAATACAGTTCTGTGTCATAACAGAGAGAGAGAGAGAGAGAGAGAGTTGAGCTGACGACAACAAAAGCTTTCTCTTTTTTCTCGTCAGTCAGTCAGTCAGTCATTTTTTCTTCCAATATGTACAATGTACAATACTCAATGTCCACAAAGGACGAGGGACAACCTACATGTACAATGTACAGAAAATACATTTATGATATTGTTCCTGAAACTTTCTACTTCCTTTTTCCTCCCAAAGAATACCTTTCCCTGGTGTCACCTAGCATCTAGCATACATTACCTGTGTGTAAAAAGCGTCTGTCGTATGGGTTATACGCACATCTAAGAATTGATTTTATCAATGGCAACGTTTCCATGGATAAAAATGTACGGTTTATCGAGGAAAGTGAACAGTGAACAACACCATTTACTCTTCTGAAGACGAGAATTAAGAATGGAGAATGGAGAATCGAGATTCGAGCAGCTGGAAAAATGTGATAAAATTGTGTACTGGTATTTGAATTGTATTTGACTTTCGTTTCCATGAAATTTCTCTTTCTATGTGTCTGAAAAAAGACCTACAAGTGTTTGTTTGCTTGAGCATGATGTATCATGTAAATGTTGATGCATTTTCATCAAAATTTGAATGGGATTTGGATTTTGAATTTCATGAGCTTTAGCAATACATTACTCCAAAATCAAGTTTTGGGTTGACAAAAGGTTAGTTTGGAAAATCAGAACTTGTGAATTTAAACTGGACTGGCCTGAAAAAAACCTAAGCTTGGAAACTCTTCGTCGAGTTGGTTCATTCTCCTTCTTCTGTTCCTGTGCTTCATCATTCGTCGTCCGTATTCTGGTCAGGTGAACTCGGCACTCTATCTGTGGTCTTCCAGGAGAAAGCTACTGCACGCTGCACAGGCAGTAGCATTCTACAGGCTAGGCATGGCACGGCACTGCATAGCTGCAATAGCTTCATTGTTGATGACACCAAGTATTTAAAATATATTCAAACCACGACGTCACAATTTTGAAATGGAATGTCTTAATATCACACCAAGTTTTTACCCCATGTAATAAAACAGCGGAACAAAAAAGATAAAAGTATAACATAACATTTATCTCTGAAACTGGAACCGAATTCCCGCCGAGTTGGAATCGGAATCCGAGTTTCATAGCAACTGGCTAGAACTTGTTGACAACAAACTGAATACCGAAAATGCTTTTTTCTCCTTTTTTTGTCAATATTTCATACCGTTTTGTACAAGTTCTTTGGGGCAGAAATAGAAATAGGAAAATCCCGTACGAAGTACAACCAAAACCAAAAACCAAACAAGTTGCCCTTTCTCAATGACTCAATGAAACTGCTCTATCATATGAAATTCTTGGCTGTTGTCCTAAGTAAAATAAAATGGTCGTGTAGAACAAACCAAAACAGAGTGAACAAAAAACAATAGTAATTATTGTTATTTGGAAAAGGGGGAGAAAGTGCGCTTCTCATTTTATTACGGAGAAAGGAGATGAAAGCAATAATTTACTGCAGTCAATAGGCAGTAGCAAGTGACCAGTTGTACTAGCTTCAAACATAAAAGACTCAAACTGAAATTGAGTCCAAAAACTAGGCTGTTTCGATGCAAGGCGAGGGGAGTTGTGTATAATGCACAATGTACAACGCACAACCAAGGCTCTTCCAGGCTCACTTTCAGGTTTGATTTCAATGCAAAGGTTCAGAACCAGAGCTTTTGTAGATTGTGCAGTGAATGAGATGAGGATTTCATTTTACTTGTGTTGCAGTCTTCAGCTATACTTTTGGTTGCTTTAAAGATCTATGTATATATAAACAGTGTAGCGAGTACAGTACTAGAGAACTTGCAAAATTGCTCCTGCTTTCTATTTCTTTTGGTCTTTGAGGAGAACGAGGAAGAGCCAGTCAAACTTTTATTGTCTATTCTAATAATGCACTGTACTGTCTCTATTACTCACTTTGGAACAAA
>JAQGBI010000511.1:0-15321 GCA_034698325.1 Sminthurinus elegans | reverse complement strand
GGAGAGACGACTCTAAATTGAGCAAAGTATTTCAGCAGCAAAGTGAAATGACAAGCAAAGCAAACTCACAAAAAAAGTATACTCTAAACAGCGCATTACGCGTCATAAACTTTAATGTGTACGCTGCATGCCAAATGAAGACGATTGAGAATTGAGATAAACATTTCTGTACGAGAGACTCCAGCTCATATAACATGTTAAATAATATATATATAAAATATGTATATGTGAAGAATCAAAATTAAATGTGAGACGGAAACTGAAACTGAAACTGCAACGGCAAAGCCATTTTAAATTAATTGTGAGTTATAATATGCTGACTGATATGATGATATTTACATTGAGCATTGTAAATTATACATATCGTATCGTATACAGATACTTACGTCATTAGACACTAGACATTAGCCATGATAATACTTGGTTACTTATGTGGCACTTTTGTTCTGTAGCTGTGGTTATTATTAGCCGTATTAACATTAACAGTATTATTTTACTAAATGACTAAATTGTTTTTTCTCTCCGTCTCTCTGTTCTAACTTTTTTATACATATAATACCACGATGATGGGAATGTTTTGACTGCTACATGTCATATCTGTATCAGTATCATGTATTTCAAAGTACATTTTATTAATAGATACAAAAACCAAAGAAACCAGAGAGTGAAAATAAAAACTTAGAATCCATTTCATATCTCTGTATTATTTTTTTTATATGTCTTCAAGTTAAACGAAATATGATATGAAAAATGATATTATACTATCATAATAAGTTGAGCGGTTGATTTTGTTCCCTCATTGTTTAAAAAAGAAACAGAACTACAACAAGAACAACAATGTTTCTTTTTAAGTTCCTGTTGAATACTCTGGATACTGCAGTGGATGAATAGAATAACAAAGAATGTACATGAAATACTTGTAGATGCTTTGTACAAGTGCATAGAATTTTCAAATAAACCTAAATTAGCCAAAAGGATTTTAACTAACATAACAATGTAACATAATATCTCATGTAGAAAGCTAATAGCATTCAGAGATTTGAATAATTGCATTATAATTTTTTAAGGGGATGCTTTTTCATCATTTTTCTTTCCTCTGTGGTCGTACAAATTTTACGACCAAAGTGACAAGATTGTTGTTCAACTCCTCTGAGAATGAAGAAGGAGAAAAACATATTAAACTCAGAAACAGATTGAATTGAGTGTGAGCGAGGGAGGGAGAGAGAGAGACTCAGTTATAAAAATAAACATTTTAGAGAGTATTTGTGTGTGTGTACTGTGTATTTTGGGTATTTGGTATTTGGTTGATGTTTACCTATTTGAGAGATATGATATCTCATCTCACCAAATATCAAATATAAATTCAATACATGAGAAAATTCATAACTGGTGTTTGCTGTCTACTGTTTAGTCTCTATACTCTCTATACATTTTAAACACTGTACGCTGCACATTGTACATGGTGGTGGAATCTTGTAAATTCCGAATCACTTTACACTAAATATCCACTATCTCTAATCTACTCGAGTTTATTTATATGTATTGGAGTGCATAAATTTCCACATCCACGTCCACCCAGCTTAGTGCAGTGCACACTGTTATTAGTTATTAGCCACGCATATATCATATTAAAAGCAAAATAGAGAGAGAGAAAACAGAGGGAGAGGTGTAGAGAGATAGATAGACGATGCACAAGTTGTCTCTCCGTCATAATTTGTTTCTGTTGACTCATGAAAAAGGTTTTTATTTACCATTTACCACGATATGAGACACGAGATTGGAGATGCGAGTGCGTTCCCACTGGATGAAGAAGAAGTAGTAGTAGAAGCAGAAGACGAAGGAAAAGTTATCTTGTACGATGGGCAATGCTCGGCTTACACATTACAAATATTTATTCATTAGTGATTTACGGAAAGAGAGAGAGAGAGAGAGAGAGAGAGCGAGAGAAATATGACTGTGTATTTTCAATTTTCAATCTTTACATTGATATTAGTTCTGGTTCTGGCTCTTGCAGTTGAACTGGAACTGAGTCTTCGACTTAGACCGACGCTGTCAACAAGTAGAAATGATGATCAGAGATCAGTGGTATTAAAACATGCTTGTATCTTCTAGACTACTTTGAAGTTTTCTAGCTCGGATTTCTCAAATCTCAAAACTCTAAATTCTAGATGTTGAGACTCTAGAGCTCTAGACACTCGTTAAATCTCAATCTCAATCCCAAGATATTTTTTTTATACCCGGAAATATTGAGGCGACGGTCATAATTTCAGAGGAAAAGACAACAGTCTTCAAACTAATGGCCGTAATAACAATACTAATAACAGTATTTTTAACCTTATCATTACACACAAAAAATATTAGAAATTGACACATTTTTTTTGATTGCTTCATATCTCTAAGAAATAAAATCTGGCTACTGGGAATTGAGAATTGGGAGTTTGTCTCGGAGTAAGCTTCAAATTTTTTCTAAACAAATATCAGCTACTAGTTAGCGATACTTTTGCCGATTTGCTCTTTTTCTCTTGGATGATGATTCAAGAATCAAGAATCAAGAGCCAAGAATAATGAATATTGACTTTTGATATGACCTCTGAATTCTGTTTTACAGTAGCAATTTGTACAATAATGATGATACGAATATTCATGATTCATGATGTGGTCATTTCCACTTCAATTAGCTTTGTCGGATTTCCTGTTTTTTATTCTGCTTGATTAAATGCTATCAAATTTGGACACGTTTCTAGTTTGTAGTTTTTACGTTTGTGGACTACTGAACTCTTCAATATTGAAATGTGATGGACATTTGATATTCGATATTCGACATCCGACGGTCGACATGAGATATTTGATATTCATACACAAAACCAATTATTTTGATTGATACATGAAGAATCAAAACGGGTGTACTGGACTCATGATGATCAGAGTCATGAGAGTCATGAGTCAGGAGTAACAGGAGATTTGAAATGACATGATGACCATAACAATAATAATAATAATGATAATAATAATTGTTTTCATACTCTTGTACATTGTGCAAGCATACATACATAAATAACATGTCATATTTGTACTGTATTTTTATCGTATCATGCAATTTTTTATGAGGCTGTAAATGAAATTCTGATTCTGAATTCTGAAGCGTCAGGTTTTTTTTTAATGAGGCGTTAGGAAAGTATTGAAAATACTTTTTTTTCTCTTTCTCTTTTGTTTCTTCTCGTTGTACATCTAAATCCATCTCAAGTTACAACTACGTCTTTTTCCTCCCGTCTTGTTTTAATAGCGAGGGAAAAGGTTAAGAGATCACTCGAGAACAAAACTAGAGAGAGAGAGAGAGAGAGTAAAAAACAAAAGTTGCCACTGTACAACTTTTACTTATTTTCTATTCTCTGAATGCTCGTGCAATAACAAAGTGACTTGGATTGGTAAAAGAAAATTCATAGTGTACTCTATATTCTAAATTCTAGTTTCTAGCGTTATGAATTTTTTACTATTCTACATTCTATGTACAAAATGTATACACACATAAATTTAGTCTCACTTCTTCATCTGTGTGGATTTTATATTGAGAATCTCTAGTTTCTACAGCATTTTTCTTCTCTAGTACTTAGTTTTCGTCATCGTCATTATTTAACTAGAAGAATGTTTAAAGTTTAAAGTGTTGGAAAAATTCATTGGGTTGTCTGTGTCGGTGCTGGTGGAGAATGGAATGGAATGGGTTGGGAGTTTGGAGCTTGGAGTTGGGACATGTTAGAGAACACATTAAGAGAATCAACAGTATGATATTTTGCTCATGCACATTACACACATGCATATGTATATACAAGACGGAAACAAGCATGACATTCTTTCGATTGAATTCTTTCTGCTCGTGAGATACAAACAGAAAACAGAAAATAGGAGCAGAAAAGATATCTACAAATCAAGGCAACAAGTTGGAATTCAAGAAAGAATCCTAATAATACAATAATACAAGAGCTCTTTCTTTTCCAAGTTTCTAGTTCCTAGTTTCTCGCTCATCATGGAAAGAATTCAAATTCAAACTCCTGTTCCGAATCCGAATCCGATTCTCCTCTTCCTCCTCAATTATAAAGTGCAAATTCTATCCATCTACATAATACAAAGTAAAAAATGGGTGCGATGTAATATGTAAAGCAAAAAGAAAGTACAAGAACAAGTACAAAAAAAAGAAAAGAAAAGAAACAAAAATTCACTTGTTTTTTTTGTCTTTTGTCTTTTGTACGTTGTACCGACTAAAAGGTTAGAATTTAGAATTCCCATTACAAATTACAGAGGAAGAAGAAACGCCGGAATAAATGTACACAAGTTTGTTCAAATGCTTCTTCAAAATTCAATTCAATTCACTTGAAACCAAAATTGAAGCTCAAGCTCAAGCTCAGGCAAGAACAAGAGCAACAAATGACATTTGACACCTTTTGTAGATAGTAGATGGATCGGGCGAAGAATGCTTGCAATAATGCATTCTTTTCCTATTCTCCCGCTTTACTTGATACATATTACTTACATGTATAATATAGTTTTACATGTATCAATGGAAGCCAAGGAAAAGGTTCAAAAAATGCCAGTGTATAATGATAATAATATATTATTATAGTTATTCATTGTCAGTGTCAATTGTCAAAAGTCTTTACAGTACAGACTTTTCTTTCTTCCTCTCCAAACTCCAAACTTCAAGCTTCAAGTGTAACCAAAAACTTTTATGCATATTTGTACTTTGTACGTTGTACGTTATACATGTATTGAATGCTCAGTATTCATCATTGAATGTTCAATATTCAGTGTTCAGTTGTACACTAAGTAAAATCGTACGTGTAAATCCATAATAATAATAGTAATAAAAGTAATAGTAAAAATAAATAATGGTTGAAATGTGGAATCAAAGGAATCGAAAAAGGGAAAATGGACACACAAGAAAATATAAATCCCGCTTCAAGGTCTCCGTTTTACAAAATAATATAATATGTATGTGCAAGTATCTACTTTGTCCTCTCTATTCTATCTGTATGTACATTTCTTTTCCATTCATCATTTATTCATATCAAACCCGTCCTACATCAATACGTATGCATAGGACACAAATAGTGCATACAAAGGGCTCTTTGAGTTCATCTCAACTTGAAATTGTCCCTTTTTCAAACTCCTTCTGTATGATCTGAAAATTGAACTCCAGTCTCCAGACCTTCACAAATAATGTACATTCTTATACTCTATGTGCATATTACAGTTGAATATTATGTACACTCTAAACTCTAGAATCCAAGTTGAATCACAACAAGTATTTACATAGTTATTCTCAATACTCACATGTACAACGTAGAATGTAGAGAAAACATGTAAATTTTATCATTTTTAGTCCAGTTTAACTGTCCAGTGCAAACATCTATCTACACAGAACTATACAGTAGATTTTTAGAGCATTCTACAATGAACAAAGAGGAATCACCGAAAGCACTTAGATTTGTAAACTGTCGAATCTCCAATGTCAAACAAATAACAAATATGATGAATATGTAGAACGTAGAATGAAGAATATGTAGAGAACATACAATGTAGCTTCAAAAATGTAGGAAGATGAAGGAGGAAGCTCTTGATTGTGCGATTGAGAAACTTTTTTTTGTGTGGACAAAGGAGTATGTTTGTATGTTTAACTAAAGAATACTTATATGAAATGCATATAAAGATGATATAATAGACAACATGAAATACAGAATATAGAACACTTTTTGGTGCATACATATATGTTTTACGAAAAAGTCCTTACAGCATTGAGCATTGAATAACTGAGTTGTCGCTTGTTCCAGTTGAACGGCAGGATGAAGAGAAGAGAGCAAAGAGAGGGAGAAAAAGGGAAAAAAGGAGCAAAAGCAAAATGCTCAATGAGCCAAACCGAAAAAAAAGGTTCTCTTTCTCGCCCTACCGAAAATTTTCCAATCTTCTACTCTATACTCTTTACACATGTATGTATTACATATGTGAGTACTTCAACTTGTTCACCATCCTCAAAAGTATCTACGTACAAATATCTATATGTGCTCTATCCTCTATACATAATAGTTTACCGAAAAGATTTTCTTTATTTTTTTTGGTTCCTTTCAAGTCTCAAGACTTTCAGTCCTCTGGTTTATAATTTTTAACATACAAAATACTACACAAGATATGAGCTATTGTGCCATATACCTTCCAATTTCAATTTAAATTTCATACATGTGTTTGCATCTACTCTTTTGGTTTTTGGATATCTTATCCCTCCTTCTACTTTTCTCTCTCTCTCTTTGTTGGACTTTTACAAAGTCTCCTCTTTCTGCTCCTTAAAATTCTGGGTCAAGTTTTATTAGGTGAAGTTCAAATATACAAATAAAAATTCAAACAAAAGACAAAAACATGGATTTGTTCAACAAAATATCACACTCTTTTAAATACTCTGAGATACAAAAACAAATATGTTGGATTCTGAATATTAAATCCGAAATTGAATCAACTCGCATCGAGTTAATTCAGTTACTTTTACTATAGGACGTTTTCTTGTCATTTTTATTATATTTTTTTTGGTTTCAAGTCCTGTGACAAGGTTATTTTATCACATATTTAAATAGTTGAAACTTGGAAAAAAAGTAGTGTTTGAAATTGAAATTGGGAAATGTTCACTTGTTGATAGTCTTATTGCATCCTCTTTATTTAGTACATCCTTTGAAAACTCATTTGAGCCCCTACTTTTGTCAATTAAGAAAGAGGAAATGCAGCAAAGATTGACTGACTCAGACTGACTTTGATTAACTTTATGGAAAATGGGAAACGGGAAATGTGTACATGTAAAATTTGTTGTACACACAACATACGAGAGAAAACATTGCATAACAAGATTCTGTGCATTATGCATCCATACAACAGTTTTACTTTTGCAACATTCTCAAATTATTGAGTCATGATAAATCTTATTGTAGAATATGTATCTAGAAAATGGCTCTCATCCAAAAATTCAAGTGTAAATTAAAAGTGAGAAAAAATTCCAGCACCAGCACCAACTCAGTATGCAGTATCAAGCATTCCGTATCAAAAGTATTTGGTATTTGGAGAATAAGACGGCGGAAGGATAAGTTGATTCCGACTAGAACACAAGCACAAGTATAACTGAGCAGTTCAGAGTTCAGTACATTGTACAACATTAGACTTCCGATTTGTACATATTTGTACATAGTCACATTAACTAATGGTGTGAGCGTGTGAGAATGATAATGCGTACACTAGGAATTAGGAATGTACTCGTGTACCATTTTACCATTTTATATTTTATACTATGTAGATGGGATGAAACTGAGTGACAGAGAAAAGAGAGAGGACTTTACTAGCTAATTTGATGGTTGATGGTTGGGTTTCTAGATGCTACAGTTTCTTGATGTCGTTGGTTCGTGTTGGATGGAATAAAAAAAATTGAAATGCAATAAATTTAGTAGGATTATGCTGCTTTGACACGGAATTTTCCCCATTCAAAAAATAACTAGTGCATAGTATTAGTAATATATTATCCTAGAGTCTTAGCATCATGTTGTATGTAGTCTGTAGTTTAAAAATATCACAAATTTTTAATCAACTCCCTCACAAGTCACAATTCACAAGTCAGTCTCTGTTTCTCTCTTGGATCCACTTTTATGTATAGATTATTTGGATTATAAAGTTGCTCTTCAATATTTTACTGCCATGAAAATAAAAAACAAATATCCAATATCCACCAATTCAACATCAACAAACTGAAAGAAGAAGAAGAAGAACGAAGAGAGAGAGAATAGAGATAGTAAATGACCTTTCCTTGGTTTGGTTAACAGTTCAAATATATACATGTGTCTAGTATTTAGTATGTACATTGTAACATGTACAAAGTACAGTTAAATTGTCAAATATGTATTAGGCAGTTGTAAAGTAGCAACAATATCCATAAATCCCAACTCGTATTATTTTCATGGTATGAATTTGAGAGTGAGAGGAAATTGTTAAAACAGTCTCGAGTCTCAAGTCTAGATTCTATAGTGTAGAGTGTAGAGCCTAGGCATTTGAGCTCTTGGTCCATTCTACTCATTTCCACGCCTGTACATAATACACAATACATAATATATAACATACTTTAAACTGTAGCCTTCTTTCTCTCTCTCGTTCTCACTTTTGAAAGAGACTGAAATTGAAAAAGAAGAAAAAGTATGGGCACAGTTGTTAAATCCAGTAGTTAAACAAATTGAAGATGTAGGATGTAGGACACATGAAAAATCACGGGAGACTATTTTAACTCCCTACCATATAATTTCCATGGATGCATTTCCATTTGCGACTGCTGCACTCCTCTCAATGTTCAATGCTCATTCTGTACATTGGCATGAGCCTTTTTTTACAATATCATGAGCGTTGACTACTTGACTACTCAAGATTAAGGAGAAGACAAGGGAAAGCAAGTAGGCACCTCAGTTTTGCCACCCAAAAACAACGACGAGGACACACATGCATGATGCATGCATGCATGATCAAGTCAGACATTGACACTTTACGCTCTGCTCAAACATATGGTTGGTTACTTTTCCTACTTGATACTTCATATGTACTTGTCTCCCTCTCCTCTCTCTTACTGACTCCTTCACACTACGTCATTTTTTCCTCATCATCATCCCCAACTTCTTCTCTCGGCTTTTCTCCTATTAGGGAAAACGAAAAAACTGGAGGAAAAAAACGTAGAGCGTAGAACGTAGAACGTAGTAGAACCAAAAAGAACCAGTCAATTATATTCTCTTTACACATATTTCAAAACTAATTACTTCATCCGGAAAAGTTGACAGAAATATTTTTCTAATGAACTCGGTTTTTTTACATTCACATTTTTACATGGAAACTATTCAATATGGATCTTTTAATATGATATTTCAACTATATACCCTCAAAAACCTGAACTTGGGACTGCACGAAATTCTCGGAAATTGAACGAATGAACAATGATAAAAATTCTACTGTACGATTCTACGTCGATGTAAAACACATAACTTTAGAGTACAAAATATTACAGAGGGAAACAATAGACAAATAGGCATTTCAGTTATAGATACAAATACAAATGTAAAGAAACAAAGAAAGCCAAGTCTACACATGTAAACTCATGATTCATGATCATCTAAGATTCGTCTTTCTGATTTTCTTCTTCTTGTTGTTGGTGCTAAAAGATTGATGATGATGGCTTCACACAACCTCTGTTTCTTTTTCTAGCCAAGGGAAACGAAAGGAAAGTTGAAGGTAATGCCAACATCTTCATGTCATTAACACTGTCCCTCCGCTCCGTCCTTTGTCTCTGTGTTGAACTGTTCAACTGTCTAATGTTATTATTATCATGAAAAGGTTAAAACAAACATGTAGATATTGAATCAGGGTTGCTTACTATTATTATTATTATTAGTATTATTATTATTATTATTCCAGTCAATGCTCTCTGCTTAAACGTAGACTGTTTCTTAGACTCACATGATCAAGAACTAAGAATCAAGTACATGGATACATCTTTTCTTTACTCTTGATTCATATTTAATGTTTAAATTTTCTTCAAGTACCAAACTACATCTGTATAATGTACATGCTTATCTACATACGATATGATATGATATGATATATGACGAAACAAAGGTAATTAGTAGTCTTAGTCTGAATGAAAAATGAGGTAGGTTCTTTAATTTTGTTTAGAGTTTATAGTTTAGAGACTCACGTGTAATTTTAATACTGTTGATTCTCCAAGACAGCATGCCTCATTTTTCTCTGCTTATAAATATGTTACTTTGTGATATTTAATGGAAAAGAAATCTCGCACATGGCACATGAGACAGATGTCCGATTACCAATTACATATTAATAATAATAATGAAAATTATTACAAGACGAGGAATACATTTATATAAGAAGAAGACGGAGAAGACGAAAATTTAACTATTAAGCTATGGAGATTACACATGAAGTAAGTAGTTCACCGTCTGCCTTGCTTGCCTCAGCTGTGCAATGTACAATGTTTAAAGTACGAAGTACAATGTACATGAATAAATTTTGTACACACGGCAATTTCCATATGTAGTTTTTTCTCCATCCCATTTCAACATATTGTATAATGTATAACATAAGCGTGTAACAAGTAGCAAGTATTTTTTGTATTCTACAAGTCGTACGTCGTACGCATAATACAAATACAAACATAGATACACAGCTCTGACTTTACATAATATGTATGATTTGAAGCTATAAAGAAAAGAAGGTTCCGATTTATTTTATTGTTCAAAGACACTCGGGTTTTAACACTACAACTTTTCCTACTTCCAACCCCGTCGTGATATTATGCGGTGGCTAGTGCCTGGATTTATCAAGATTTTGAACTGTGGACTGTGGCAGATTAAAACTATTATGTACAAGGTCGTAAAGCATAAAACATAACTGCTACAGTAAATGAATGTGTCCACTGTCTACTGTCTACTCTGGTTTAAGCGAGAAGAAGAAAGTGCTAGTTTGGTTTGGATTTTTCCACAGAGGATAATAATGACGATGGAGACTAACTAAAGTAGTTATATATAATATAATATATTTAGAGGTTCTCTCAAAGAATCCAAGAGTAGAAAAGTGAGGAATCTGGAATCTGGATATTGTTTGTGGATTGAAGATGTTGGATTTTGGATTTAGATTTAGATGGAGGGCTGAAGTGTGTGTGTATGTATTTGTGTGTTAGTAGCGAAGGGCCCGTCTGTTGAACACGAGCCGTGTGTACCATCTGCTCCATGCTCCTTGCTCGACCTATACATACGCGTTTTGGTCGCCAGACCAGGCCAGCCAGTCAGCCAGCCATCCCTTCGCTTGCCAGGTGTCTTTTCTCTCCTTTTTTCTTCTTCTTACTGTATTCTTCATCTTTGTATTTCTTTTCTTCTTTTCCTCATCATCATCGTCATCATCATCGTCATCAGCAGCAGCATCAGCCCTCTTTTTCCTTTTCCTTTTCTTTTACTTTTTCTTACAGGGTTTTGAAACCTCCTTGGAAAATTTGAAATGAAACACACGCACAGCACACAGCAGTTTTACATTTACATTTAAGACGAAGAGCAGGACGAGGATGATGATCATCTATCGCTACCTTTTACCTTTTCCTTGGTATTTTTTTCTCTTCCATTCAACTCAATACTCAATACTCTTCTCAATTCACTCTTAATATCACTAATTCTATAGCTATATATACTTATTTTCTTTACCCAATTTTCGTATTATTACCACCTTTCTTCTTCTTCGTCCTATTTCGTATTATTACTAGACACAAGATTCAAGATTCGTAAGACTTTTCAAGCCTTCAAAACTCAAAACTGAAAAGTAAAACAAAACAAACCCAATCCAATTCAATCCAATCTTCAACCTTTTTTCTTTTTCACTGGAGGCAATTCAATCATATTTTTCCTCACAGTAGTCTCTGTTGTATGTACAATGTACAATGTGCAGGATATATTACATATATATTATACACATTTGATATGATGAACTTGCTAGTTGTTCCTCTTCCTTCATCGCAATCATGATTATGATGCTCATCTTATTTTCTCTCTACCGCTCTACTTCTGGACTTTTATACAGTTAGTGATAAAGTGAAGCATTCATGAATAATATAGCTTCTGGTCCAGTTTTAAGGTAGAAGATAGATTCAACTCCAAATCAAAACAAGCTGAGATCAAAGTCAAGAAACAAAAAGACGGTGGACGTTGCTGTAATATTAATTCAATTATAATTTTTGTAATTTCCATAATATCTTATCCCTACATAATATTATCCTCCTATCATTTTCTCACTTTCTTCACCACAGTTTAAAGACCAGCCTCATCTTTCTAAACTCTAAATACAAGGTGAAATGCTATGACCACTAAGAATAATGAAAGAGTAATGATATGCCAATAGAGAGAACAGAGAATAGAAGTTGGATGTGTCTAGTGTCTAGTATCTAGTTTAAAAACAAGAGAAGGAAAAGACCAGAAGCTCAAACTCTGTTCATAATCTCCACCCATGAAATTATGCATAATCATAACCATAATTATTACACAATTAGCTGTAATTTTCTTCAAGAGATTTAGGATTTGGACAGTCAAATGCTAACCTCAGGACAAACTAGCTCATAACTGGCATCATATAATATGCACATTCAAAGCTTCATCCACATTCACCTCCACTATTATTTTTCAAGAGAATGAAAAATAAAATACTAGTAAAAATCTTTTTTATGACTTGAAAAAGTTTTATTTATCCACCTACTTGAATTTTATTACCCGAAATAAAACAATTCAGAGAAAAAATTAAATATCATAAATGGCTAAAAACCAAATTGAAATCCAACTCTACATCCAATTTATGTGGTTTCAAAACATGGGGCTAAACATAGATTGTCGTAAATAGACAACGTGAAAAGACAAATGAAAACTTTTTCTCAAAACCCAAAACTCCATCCAGACCAAACTATATTCCAGAGAGAGCAAACTAGATAGAGGACGAATCCATGATATCACACACATGGATGATATATGCAAGTGTCAGTGTTGAGGAGGATGAGGAGGAGTGCGCAATCTTTCATTTTTTTCACAGTTTTTTTCATCTAAAAGTGTCTGAATAGACCCCCTGTGAACTATGAACTACGGAGTATCCAAAGAGTTTTCCCTTGTATGACGACTGATTACATTTTGATCCTCTAATAATAATAATAATAATAGGAGGCATGAGACTCTGCTCCTTCTTTTTCTTCTACATCTTTCTTTTCTCTACAGTAGAGAGGAAGAGTTCCACTTTTCATCTTTTAGTGTCTTCTTCTCTCCCACTTAAATCTTTCATCACTGTACTCACACTCGCTCTATACTCCATTTAGCTGTCTCCGTGCGATGTATAAAACATGTAGTGCACGAAAAAATATCCTTGCTCTACCTATAATAATAACTATTCGCTCTTTTTTAGTCATATCTATTTCTGAATGTTTGTCTATCGTATGTCTCTTGTGTGGACCCGCATCATTACAATTACGATTACGATTACGATGAAAAACATACACAAGCACACATGGACATTGAATATTGGACATGCACACAAATGTGTATAAACTATGAGCATGTTGAATGTTGATATTTGAAATTTGAGCACTATTATCAAATCTCAAATTTGTTTCAATCACTGATATCCACATCAAAACTCAAAAAAAAACTGGAAACTATTTGATCCACATTCTTTCATACATAGATACGTGCACAAGCAAACAAACGGAACTGATATCTGTACAAAAATTTCTGAGATAGAGATTTGATGTTCAACTTGAAGTTGAGAGTTGAGAGTCGAGTAAACTTAAACTTAAAGTGAGCTTTATACAAGAAACAAACAAGGATATATGAGCAGGAATACCAAGAATCAAGATATAGATAAACCCAAGACGACGACCAAGACCAAGACCGATAGCAAGGTGAAAAAGCAGTCAAAGGAAACTAACGAGAAGACACAAGATGTTTGTTTGTTCCATTTTCCATTCAACCTGAGCTGAGCTTAAAATTGTGTAGAATGTGGAGTTTGGAGCCACACCAAACTAAATACATTACAATATTTGAGTTTAGGGAATAACAAACAAAGTGCATATCGAGATCGAAGGGTCTTTTCCTTTTCTTAAATGCTGCATGACATACAAATATGCACATAAACCGTCCTTATAAATGATATAACTCGTTGTACACTACACACAAAGTTTTGGTCTTGAAATCGAATCAAATGAGAAATTTCTTTGATGATGATCAACGGAGAAAGAAGATTCCAATTCGATGGGAGGGAATTCTATATTTTGTATTTTGTATTTTGTATACATGTACAGATGTGTGTAGGAATTTTGTAACAAAATATAGACCAAAAAAAGTAGAGGGTAGAAAGAGAGTATAGTAGTCCGACTCATGTGTCATATAATAATGATAATGATAATAACCTACAATAGAGTGTTAGTATAATAGATTTTACAAGAAACTTGCAGTACAAAAAAAAACAGGTCTAAAAATACCGACTTGATCGTTGATCGTCTATCGTCTCTAAAAGAGGCTTGAATGGTCTTTTCATCTATATTTCTTTACATTCTAGATACACATGAAATATGAACGGTAGTTTTTGGTTTTTTTCCTTGAATGGATCCCTTTTTACATTTTATATTTTATTTTTATACAATAATTCCGATTCAAAAAAAAAACCTCCTACATGTTCACAAGTGATTTGTGAAGGAAAAATATAGAACATCCATAATCCAGGCAGTATACAATGTACAGTATTCTTATATATAGTCTGATTTTTCTTTTGTACCCAAAACCTCTATATGATACTTGATTGCTGGAGAAAAGTACAAAAGTACAGCAAAAAAAAAAGTAACAGGAAAACTTGAAACACATTTTAAAATGTACACATTTAAATTCACCAACCAAGTGCCGTGAAATCTTGTCTTGTGTATGACTGTATCCGTTTAGAAAATGTGGTAAAAATGTCATAAAAGTTAATATTTTATCTTTTATCCTGTGTATATACATAATACATAATACATAGAGTGTGCATAGACACATAGGGTGAGATTAATTCTACATGCTCCCTGGTTGAATGCCATCAAAATATGTCCAATTTCCAACGTCCAACATTCAATGTCCAGCAGTCACATTTACCTCCCTCTCCTCTTTTTCTCCCATTGTGACCAAAAAAAAAAAGAAAAGAAAAAAAAGACATGCAGCAGAATGTTGAATTTTTGAATCCACTTGATGAATTAAAATGTTGTGTGTCGTGTGCAATAATAACAGCACGTAACATGCATGGATCGCATCTAATAATGAGGTGGATAGTTGGTAGTTTGTCTGTGACTTTTCCCTAAACATGAAATTATTATACATTATGATATGGAAATTAAATGATAATCATACCCGAGCTGTGTAAACTGGACATTGGACATTGTGTGCTGTATTGTACATTGTACATTGGACATACTCTGAAAAATTCTATGGAATAACTTCTCGTTACCAGTAGTCTCACACACACACACAAACAGAAAAGTTGGCGTTCATATTATTATGATGCTGATTATTATTGCATTATATTATACGAGCTGGGTCCAGCGCTCCGCGCTGGACCTCCGGCCGTTTCCCGATCGCGGAATTACATGTTAATATGACCCTTGACCATTTCATTGCCAATGATTAATTGCATACACTACACATATATGGCATTTTTAAATGTCATACCAATGTCCAACCCACCACCTCAGCACAGTTATAGTTG
>JAQGBI010000510.1:0-15345 GCA_034698325.1 Sminthurinus elegans | reverse complement strand
TACTTTCGTTGTATACTGGGTCGAATGACCACCTTCAATTGAAGGCAGTAACTTTTGTAATAAAAGTTTTCTCTCTCTCTACTGTAATAATCCATATTATTATGCATAATAATAAATAAAGAAGACTACTTGCATCTTTTATATCTTGTAGCTATTTTGTATTGGTTGATTTGATTTGATTTGATGTGGCCGATGGCCGTTGGCAGAGTGTCGAGTTTTTATATAGCTAACAAGATGACTAAAATGCCGCTTTTTGCCACTTTTATTCAATTCAAATTCTATCTTGTGACTTGTGAACTGAGCAAAAGTGATCTTGGCAAGTTAAAATACTTATGGTGATAAAAAAACAAGGTTAGCTCCTCCTGATAATAACCATAATGGTTCTCGATTCTAGGATTGGAGGATGTGTGTCTTGTGTCTTGTGTCTTGAGTCTTGTCTTGGGTATGCTCACAACTTTATAAAGGAATCATTTATCCATCGTATCAAATTTCAGGAGGACGACGATCATGTCCACGTTCATGTTATATGTTATGTTTGTGGTGACGACTATTCACAATCCATCTATGTATAAAATACAAAACATCTATCTAGAAATGTAGAATGTGGAATATAGATGCAACTTTACAAGTCACTCAACTCTCCCACTTTTATCACTTTTATCATATTATTATGTAAATGTAGATGTGCAATATAAAATATTACTCTTTCCTTTGACAAACCAACAACATTTTTGGTACTTGATATAGAAGTATATCTATTTTATTTGGCAAGGCGACTTAATGGACAATTTCAGGTAGTTAATAATACAGTATATTAAAAGATGTTTAATGTTCACACTACTTGTGTTACATAGATGCACGATGCGCAATTTTGTACTTGGTAGGTAAGAAAATATTTAAGATGGTGAACGGAGAATGGAGAATGGACAATGGAAAAGAAAAGGGGAAAAGGGAGAGGCAGATATTTCCAAAAGGAAAAATTCTCATAGTCATGGTGTTGACATGGAGTGAGAAAAAGTAAAATTGTCACAGTGCACAGTATAGAATTTCCATATCCTTTTTCATTTGGACTCCAACGCCAACGCAGTAGGTAAGAATCAAGTGTACATGATAGATAGATGTATAAGTAAGTCTAATCTGGTTATACTTGTGACTGTGAATGTGGATTGTGGATTGAGGATTGTGAATTGTGAACACCTCCTCATCCATTTAATGGATGAATTGTGGACACAAAGGATTTGAGAATCTCCTCCATTGTTTACAGCACAATAGTTTCCATAGAAGAGAAGAGAGTAATAGCAGCAACTTCTGTGTATCCGTGTGTGTGGCTCACAGCTCACAGCTCACACCATGGATCATGGATGATTCAGAATGAGACAAAAAGATAGGCTGAGATAAAAGTACTGGTTGGTAGTTGTACTAGTAGTGATATTGGTATTGGTATTCCTATTCGTGTGTTTTCCCTCCATATCTCCTAGTAGTCAATGTTCTTATCATTGACACCATCTGATTTCAATACAATATATTTTCCACATGAATCTACATACAATCTAAAATCTCTACACTCTACAGACAAATGCAGTCCATTCTCCATCCATTCTGCTACAGTCTATTGCTATACTTCATTTCTCCATTCTCCATTCTACATTTTTTCTCCTTTTTCTATACCTTTTTCTCTTTGATGTTTGATGGTTAGTTCTTTTCCTCTTCTCCACTTGGGTTTCTTGGCTGTTCGCTCATCTGTCTCAACCTCATCTGCAGATAAACTACAGATTTGAAGTCTTTCTGTCTACGTTGCACGTTGCACAAGTTATGCCAAATGCTAAGCTAACTTTAATGTATTTATAATGTACAATGTACAGTGGACAATGGACAACATTTCAAAGCTCTTCTGAACTTGAATCTCCAATCTACAACTTCAAGTCTCCATTCTTTTTATTATTCACGGAGAAAATCCAAACCAATGCCAATGCCAATGAAAAAATCAAGAAATGATAAAAAAACAAGAGAATCTCTCTCTTTTCTTCTTTTTTTACTTGTGTCTTTGAGATTCTGTTCAACCGATTATTTTCAACGTCAATGCCTGTGTTCAAGAATAATGATAATGATAACATGTACATTGTACAGCATACCTGTTGTCAAAGTCGCAAGTTTCTCTATTTTTTATTGAGCATATGAATACATAATATTATTACGCAGGTACTTTGGAAGAGTACTATCATGAAATCAGACATTGGATACACACTTACACACTCCATTACATCAAACATCAAACTTGAAATATCAAGCATCAAATATCAAATCACATTGAATCAAACTGCTTCGTAGGAAAAAAATTGTTTTTTTACCTAGAAAAAGTAGAAAATTAGTTGTATAAAATGAAAGAGCAAGAGTACCCATGTATACAAATTTACATGATCGGCGTTTTACAGATATTTTTGTTCCCTTTTGATTTTTGATACTCGTAATTTGTGCTTGAAATTCCAAATCTCCTGGGCCTTAAAAATTGAAATTGAACTGAAAACCGGCGGTTTAAATGTACTTTGATTGTAAACTGGAAACATTTATCAATCCTGTACTATGCTGTAGAATTTGAGACATTTAGCCTTTGATGTGCTTCGGCAGTGTTGTCAAGAAGTTTTGAACTTGTTTGAAACTATTTTGTATTATTATCATTTTCAAGTGTGAATGCAAAGCAAAATATCAATTACCCTGCAAAAACTGAGTACAACTCATTGAGTTCACTTGCGCTAGCACAATAAAACAGGAATGGAAAAGTGAATGCAAGATGGACAATGGAGCAAAAAGATTTGTTGAAAACCTGAAAAATACAATTTAGAATTTATTTATTCTTTGATAAAAGAGTAAATTGAGTGAGAGTTTTGACTTTCCAGTTGTATTATTTTGGTTAAGTAGACACTAGACACTAGACACCACGTGGTCTTCAAGTCTTTAGATTTTTTGTGAGTAGATCATGATGATACTTTGTATTTTGTAGTTCATACACAGTACAAAAGTTGCGTAGAAAAATATGGAACCCTTTAGATGCTTTTATCACTTTTTACTCTAGTTTGTCTAAAAGTTATCAGATTCTGATTTCAAGATATTCCCTGATTTTCTAGAATTTCTGTCACGTGTATACACATTTTTAGTACAGCTTTATGAGCTATGTGCCTCAAAGAAGTCCAAAGTACAAAATCAAACCAGTATAAAATAAGTAGATCGTAGTAGCTTCTCTTAAAATAAAGCTTTAGCCAGAATGTTTAAAGCATCTAAAGAAAATATTACGAAATAATTTTCATAATATTATATAATAAAAAGGGAAATGTAGAGGAATCTGAGAAAAAAGCGTGGAAATATGTAATCCGTACAGTAAAAGATACATTGAAGTTTTTTAGATTGTACTTGTTCTACATGAAGAAAAACAGAGGCGGTCGGTTATGGAATCCATCTCTCCTCTCTTCTGATTCTGTCTTCTTCTTGTTCTTCTTTTACATACATATACATACCTATTTCTTGATCTTTTCCCTCTTCTCTTTTCTTTTTCTTCTTCTTCTTTAAACTTTATACTTTTTGGAATAAAGCACCTGCTGATTTTTCTTCAGTGAACTCTGTGTCTCACCGTAGCGATCCAGTGGACTCCCTGCAGAGAGAATGTCAAGTCTGACCTCAACTTCATATCTTCACGGCGTCACTCTTTCCCTGTCTTAATAATGTATGTATCTACATTCTACATTCTGGATTCTACATTCTGTATCGTATACGATTAGTCCTTTATTCTTTATTCCTTCTCCATGGACATTCAGATGGATGTGAAATGTGAAGAAATGGAAATGGATACAACACACATTAGACACTAGACTCCGTACAATGTACAGTGTAGTCACTAGATTTTACATTCTAGATTCCCTTCAATGTGTTCATAATATCATCTCTCTCACTCTCTCTTTCTCTCTCTCCTTCGTCCTAAATGTACATTGTACATTTTCCATTCTTTTGTATCGTACAACTTTTTTTTTCATCATCTTATTTTTCTTAATAGATTAGAGTAGACGAAATCCTTACACAGGTAACTTTACGTAACATAATGTATTTAAAATATTATGTAAGAGAGGAATGAAAAGGTCTGTCTTCTGTCTTATATCTGTATGTGTATCTGTATTCTGTATTCCTTTCTCAAATTCCCTGACTGACTTTTGGTACGTTTGGGTTTCTATCCGAAAATCTTGGAATCTGATTTTTTGCCTCATCAACATCCAAGGAATGAAGAATAACCAAGAACAGAGAAGCAACAACTAAGAACGAAGGATGAAAAGGATGAGGGCTAAGAGAAAGAGAGAGAAAAAGATTTGAGGATTGAGGATACATCTGTATTTTAAAAAGGACGTTTGCTTTCATGTATACACAATACATACAGAATACACAGAAGAAAAATCGTGATGATCATGACTGATCACTGATCACTTGACCTCCAAAAAGTAACAACTACAAGATGAGAGCACAAAACTAAAGACTAAAACTAAAAGTGTACATATACAAGTAGACAAATGTATGCTGAAAATACAGAAGAGTGAGCGATAGACAGAGACAAAGACGTCCATCGATCTAACAACTCAAAAACAAAGCATCATTTCAGAATTTGTACCAACTTTATGATACCTCTGTACTTTGTACTCTGTAGTCTGTGCATTTGTATATATGAGCAGACAAACTTCCAGGTATTTTCAAATCCAAAACCACTGCATTGTTCACAAAATACACATTGTATAGATATTGCATAAAAACAACAAGTCGTTAGAAAAACTTTGGCGGTCACCGTATCAAAACTAGTACTGCTCGTCCTATCCCATCTTATCCTAGTCTGTCTTATCGTGTGTGTGAGGAGATGATCATGAAAAATGAGGACAAATTATTGCCCATTTGAAATCAAGGGAAAAATCCTTGTCCCAGGAACTTTACCAAGAAACGAAAAATCTCGGCTCCTCTCTTTTCTTTTCTTCGTTCAAGAAATTGAACTAGAAACTAATCAATCTCTGTACTGTACTGTACCACGGCTCTGTCGATAGTCCATGGTCCATCTCCATTTAAAAACAGAATAGTAATACAAATTTAAAGAGTAGATTCATTCCAATTTTAAATTATTTCCTGTTGCTTCATCTGTTTCAGGTATTTCTTGATGTTTGATTCTTAAAATGAGCGTCTCTTGTGAATACTTCATATATGAATGATCTTTTGTATATTGTATATACGCGGCGGTCTAAATATTAGATAGTAGACTTGTATTTTGGAGTTAGAGGTCAATCGCTGGTATTAATAAAGTTCAAAGCCATTTTGTACAGCAGTGACAGTATATATTTATTTTTACATGTTTTCTTTACTGGTGTAGAATTGAGAATGGAGAATGGGGGAAAGAGGGAAGAGAGTGGTGATCAAGTTTATGGAGTTGTAAATAACTAGTAGTTGTAGACGTGTAATAACAGAGGGAGAGAAGATAACAGTCCCTCATCATCAAAATAAATCATAGGGATTAAGAAGTTATCAAGTTAAAATTAACCAAAATTGACCAGCAGTTAAATCATCATGTTCTTTGTACAGCTAGCTTATAGTCACATGTATTTATTTTTAATGTATAGGCTTTTTTTCCATCTTCCGTTTTCTTACTCATTTCATTACTTGTGTGTTGGAATTCATTCAATTCTTGACTTGACTTGTACATTTTGTACAGTAGATGATTGTAGATTGTAGTGGGTTAAGTAAAAGGGCTAGGCTAAATATCATCAGAGAGATATTATTATACCAGAGAGGATATTATTTTTTTCTCCTCCCGAACAAGAATATTATACATTGTCTTCTGTCTTGTCTCACTAACGATAGCGATAACCAAAAGAAAAGGAAAAGGATAACGACCAACAGAACAGAACAGAACAAGAGGAAGAGAAAAATAGAAGAGGTGAACAACGTGTAGAGTGTAGAGTTTAGAATCTAAGTAAAAGTGTAGGCAGTACCTTTTTGTCCTAAAATTACTAGTTGGAGTGGGAGCATAATGGTAGTTTTCTCATCATTATTTTTCAAGGGAGCTCAGAAAAACCTGGAATTATCCATGAAATAAAACTTCCCAACATATCACTATAAACTATATCTATAACAAGTACAACATACAAAGTGTAAGACGAGCCGATACAATGTATCATCTACGATACATATACACTTATAGTGTAAGGGCCCTCTTTCTCTCTCATACGTTGGTAAATGAATAAGGTATAAACAGGAAATTTTCAAATTAGCTTCCTCTACAATTACTGATCATGTAAGTGTACACAGGACACTGTACACAGTACACATCTGTAGGCTACCACTAAAAAAAGTATTCGTATTCGCTCTCTTTGTGGAGGGGCTGTCACTTTCTCTTTGTTCTTCCTATAATAATATAACATATTACACCTACATAAATGCACATGCATGTTTATTTCCACCTATTTTTTTTTTGAATATTGCTCTTTTAATAAAGTCTACGATTAGTTTCCTTCCTTCCGCTTCATTCAGTAATCACAAAACTTGAAACTTGGAGCTGTACAAAAATGTATACATAAATATGACGTTGAATTTGGTTGAAACTGGAGACTCGAGACTCGAGAAATAAAGAGACACGCGTGGTTTTTTCCATACATGTATCTGTCTCAATTTTAGTTTAGCCGTAGTCAACTTTTGCATCCCGGTTTGTTCCCAGTTTTCCCTGTGCATTATACATGATTTTTACTTGTTCTTGAGCTTGAGCTGCTTTTGCTTTTGCTTTTCTTTTTCCTGCTGCTGCCTAATAAATTTACACTTTACTGGAAACTTTCTAGTTAAATCAAGTTCTTTGGAAAAGAAGTTGGAGATGGAAAATGCAATATCATAAACTCTGCGCTCAACACTACACATTTGCTGCCTGGTTTGTTTGGTTCACTTGAACACTGAACGGGAAACATGGAACGTGGAAAAGGGAGAAGGAAAGAAGAAACAAGATTGTGACATTATGGTGCGAACACCAAACACCAAACATATATACAATATACAATATACAGGCTGAAATATTGCAGTAGTTTTCACATTTTACGCTCTCGACTTTTCAACTTGTTCACTTCTCCCTTCTTCATTCTAGATTCTGGATTCTGGATTCTGGAGTCTCAACTCGACTCGTCAACTTAAAGTTGAGGAATCTTTTATCTCAACTATCATGTGTAATAATAATGCATGCATTCATTATGTATAATGTACGTAGAAAGTGCGGAAAAATTGGGAATAGGCAAGAGACTCCTCGTCCTTCTGTTCCTACCATTTTTAAGTAATGTATATTCTTC
Organism: Sminthurinus elegans; assembly: GCA_034698325.1. Lineage (NCBI taxonomy): Eukaryota > Metazoa > Arthropoda > Collembola > Symphypleona > Katiannidae > Sminthurinus > Sminthurinus elegans. The sequence continues at coordinate 8,005 of JAQGBI010000510.1, read as the reverse complement.
ACACACACAGCACAGTCACAGAGGTGTATTCTTGTATCGGCAAAGAAGAAGAAGAAGTAGAAGAAGAAGAAAAGGAGAAGGCCCAGCAAAGTAATTACAAATTACTCCCTTAAATTTCAATTTCCTGTCAAAAAACTTTAACTTTCCTTAAAAACTTAAAATAGATCATACATGAAAAAGAGCAGAGAGGGAGAAAAAAGAGTGTGTGCAGGGAAAATATTATGAACACACAAGCCGCAAAATAGATACACTTTTTCCATTACATTACTTTTTCCTCTTAAATTCTCCATTCCCCATGTACATTGTACATTGTAGATAGAAAGGTTGTTTTTAGGGTAAAAACGTATTAAAATCTTACTTGTTCATCTTTCTATCATGTATAATAATACACACACATGTTATTTTACACTTTGTACATAATCCCGTTCATATTCCATGTAAAATGTACAATGTATCACTATGTATTTTATTTTGTATTGTATTTTCCTCTGAGGTATCCACAATATTTTACGAGGTAAAAACCTGAAAAATGTATTAAAATTGAAATCGAAAATACATGTAGAGTACAAAACAAAACTTGTAACAAGGATTAACGCATTAACCTTTATGAAAAATATAAAATATGTATAAGTTTTAGAGTTAAAAAGTTGGAGTTGGAGTTTTGGGGTTGGGGGATGAACCACAAACACGGCTCATCGTCATCCTCATCGACAGTTGAAAAGCTGATGAAAAGAAAAGAAAGAAAAAGAAGAACAGAGAGGAAAATGTTTTTAAAAGGGAAATTATTTTTACCTTTCATCATCGTTTTTTAAAACTATCATATGTGAAATGCCTTCAAAAAAATAAAAATAAATACATACGTGTAAAATTTGTAATAAGAAGTAAAAGATACAAAAATGTTTCAAGAATTTGAACGTCCTTTGAACGGCTTGATGCTTGTATATTGTACATAATATTACACAACAGACATAGTACATAGTATAGATGAATAATATAATGTAGACTTTAGACTGTACTAGAGAAAACCCAGGAGTGGGGTATGATGACAGTGCAATTTTTCGAGTGTGCTCAGTACAAAGTACAAATGTAGATATGATATGATACATGCACAATGTAAAGTGCACACAGTTGTTATTTACAGGAGGGAAAAGTGAAAAGCCGTCTCACTATCAACTATAATATCAAAAATTTTCCACACATCATCACCGGCTCAAAAAATTGAACTTGTGCTATCGGGAATAAATATAATAAGCAACAAGTCACTGAGAATTGAAAATTGTCTAGTATAGAAACAATCAACAGTAAAAATAAGTATTTTACCGAGTAAAATCAATATTCGATATTTGACAAACATCATTGTTGAACAGTACAATCGTCCTCCATTCTCAATTATCGATGCGAGATTTTCTTTTTCCTTGTGGGTAGATTTGCATTTATGCATTTCCTTCTCTTCTCATGTTACTCCTCATCCTGTTTGATATGGATTGTGTAAACATTTCTCATTTGGATGGACGTTCCAAATTCCCATTTCAATTTCAATTTCATTGTCATTGTAAAACGCACAATGCACACTGAATCAGATCTGGAGTGTGGAAGAATAAATGATGGGATTTGCATGTCGCTCAAAATCTCAAACAAGTACATGCAATATCAACTTTTCTAATTGTTTTCCCACCTCCATGAGAACTAAACTGAAGACTGAAGAGGGAGAGAAAAATAGAAAGAAAGGTGACAGCTACAACAATAAGACGTTTTTCTTTTCTCATTTTGATCCACATGACGGTGGAAAAAAGTAACGTGTGCGTAATATCGCATGTCTAGCCCATACACTTACACATAAACATACACATCATTCACCCACTCGTCAGTTTTAGACATTGGAATATATATTTGAAGAGGGCTCAGGTGAAAGAAGGAAAATTCCAATCAATTCAAATCCGCAACATTGCAACACAACAGAATCCTGTTTATTCAATCTGTCTACATAGCTTGCGTATATGTTTTGGAATGAAAGAACTTTCAAGTCTCAAATCAAATGGAGCGGAGTAGGAAAATAAAAAGTGGAAATTATTATTATTATTACACAATGCATAAAATATACACAAGAAATTGTTGATACTGTTTTCTTTTTCCTTTTCTCTTGTGTGTTATTGTAGTTGTAGTTGTACATTGTGCTGGATTTTACATTGTATTGTATTGTATTTTGTGGCGTACTCAGATATTTACATACATGTACAATGTACATAGAAATGGCTTGACGTAAGAATGTCTTACGGAAAAAAACTGAATTTAATTCTCCATTCTTCTGACAAGTTGGACTTGGACTTTTGTACACCGCTTTGAAATAATAAAATAATAACAGAGAAGAGTAAAAGGATTCACACAAAAAGTTATTGCTCGTTCCTCGTTCCGTATTTGAGATGTGTGGATCAAGTAGATTGTACATTGTATGTATAAAGCATATTGATACTAGATACCAGTGCATTTATTGCAGATATGAGCAGGTGAGTATACAACATACAATACATCATATTTTATACTGCACAATGGGATTTTGGTGAGAGATCTCTTTTACTCATGACACGTGTCATCGTCATCTTGTTATTCCATCTCTTTCTGATTCTCGTTGTTGTTCAGTTCGGTTTGCTCTAGCTCACTCCATGTTAATCAATTGTAAACACCAAACACTACTTTTGTGTAAGGAAAATATGCCTTGAATTTTTATCATTCCAATTTTATGCTACAATTACAACAGCCGAAAGAAAACCAACTATTTACTATTTATTTACATGAGGTTTGTGCATGGAGCAATGGAGCAAGAAAAGAACATGATGTAACAGAAAAATTTTGTGTACCAAGCATGAACTACAAACTATGGCTTTGTAATGTGTATACTTAAAAAGTTGAGGTCAGTTTCTATTTTTTTATGTGCATCTTTACTATCCATTGTACATGAAAAAAGATTGTGCGAGATGTAAGAAAGAAGAACCATTGTCGGGCTTTTGTCTACTTGTTTGTTTGTTTGCAGCTTGTACACAGGAGATTTTCATTCTGTACTTAGAAATTGAATATTCATTCATTTCAGCATAATAATAATGGAGTTTTTTTATTACTCTTTGATACATTTGATATTTGATGCACTAACATTAAATTCCACAGCAGAAACGCATAGTCATCATCAAAAACATGAGTGTTGTAATTATGAAATGGAATCAATTCAAAATTCAAGTATTTAAAGTTTGCATCATCCATCGTCCGTCGTTCATATGAAAACTATTTATAAACTATGCATACACGCCATTTCATCCATTACGCACAGTCTTGTGCTACTGTCATCTGTCATTGGCCATTGGTGCATCCCTGTTATATCTGTATTATGTATCTCTTTGGAATTTTCTATATGTACATTTTACATAGCCATACATCTTTTAACTTGTACTAAGATATTTTTTGTATATCATATCAACTGTAGAGTACAGTACATTTTCAGAATTTCCAATATGGTGGAATAACATGAAAAAAGGAGTATTGTCACTCAGCACAATGTACAGTGTAGAATATAGATACATATTGATGTTACATGATACGCTGCTCTCGTTTTGTAGTACAAACTACAAACTACTGCGATAAAGATAGAGCGATAAATGAAACAAACTGTGGTGAGTGAGTTTTGAGTTAAGAGTTGTGAGTGGAATGGCGGATGGCGGATATTCCCTCTGTCAGTTTTAGTTGTAGTTGCCTGTCTGAGTCGTCGTCACCCTTTTTTAATGCGTTTATTGTACCTTTTATAGATACCTAGAGTAAAATGGCCACCTGAATTTAGTACCTACATAATAGACATAATATATGTATTATTCGAGTATGCACCAGACTTTTATAGGAAAAACTGTTGTAACTTGTTGTTATTTTCCTCAACTTGTATATTGTACATTTTATGTAAAGACGCCATGATAAAAAAAACTTGTATTGTAATGGGTACAATTTTCCAAGGTATAGATACATACACAAGATATCACAGAGGTAATAAGAGTGTGTATTTTTGGTGCAAATGCAGTAGTTGATTATACTTTTTATACTTTAAGATATACACATGGAATAAATAAACTACTGTGTGTAAAATTGTGTATATGCATTTTATACAAACTACTCGCAGTACATGCAACTTACATGTTGGATGTAATGACGAGGATGGTGATTATTATTACTACTACTTTATCTAATAATGACCTTAAGAAGTGTAATAATAATAATAATATAAAGTAAGTAATAATAAAAATAATAATAAAAAAAAAACATAGTTGCTCAACTTGTGTTTTGAATTTGGATGGAAGGAGAGTGTGGAGATAAATGGTCTGATAAAAAAATTCAGAGCACCAATAGGAAAAGGTAGAAAACATTAGGTTTTTTTGAATTATAGCGTGTGTGCATTGTGCATGTACTCTTTATTCGTTCTCGTTCTTGTAGTCCGTAGTTCGTAGTCATATGCACAGAATTTTGTATGAGGTCCACCCTTGTTTTAGCTTACCCTTGTTTATTCATCCCTTTACTAAACACATGTACATATGTACATGATGCATAATACATCCAAGTGTGTGTGTTTACCTGTCGGTCCGTCTCCATGCTGTCCATCGTCCAAACTTGTATATATTTTACTTTTTAAGACTGTGTGCAGTGTGCAGTGGGCACTCATATTCATGTGTGTGTGAGTTTATGGATAATTTATACACGAAATAAAAATGTACTTACGATTTCTCTGTCTCTGTAATATTTTTTTCCTGTACGTGTGTACATAATTCATTTTTTTCGGTTCCGTCCGTTCCGTCTTTTCTACCACTCTCCAGACCAGACCAAACCAAACCAGACGAGACTCTATACTTTATAGATTCTACATATTCTAGACTATATGTAGACATTGGCCTTTTCCTTACGCGCTCTTTCTTTCCATTTTCTCTATCCGCTCGCAACGCAACTATGGAGAGAATAATTATGATCTATTTGCATGCAATTTTTCATGGCTCCTCCATCCACAAACACAACATTTCTGTCAGCTCCAGTCTCCATTCTCGAGTTCAAATATACTTTCACAAACAAGGTATACCAACTACAAACTACAGACTAAACAATATGATGAATAATCACATATATTTACGTTGTGTATGAAAAAGTAGACATTGTTTCTGAATTTACTTTTTGGTCCACCATAATTGGACATTTTCATACTTGTGTGTACATTCGTAATTCCACGTATTTTATAAATTCCTTCAAAATCTGTAGCCTTTGTCCAATTGTAGCTTATCCAATTCTAATAAATGCTAATTTATTTACCATGTACACTTTTGTTTAGATACACATGTAAAAAATAAAAAAACATATGCAAATGCTTTATATTTGTTCAAAGAAAGATGAATGAAAAATGAGGCGAAGAAAGAAAAGGAGTTAAGTTTATTATCTTACATTCCTGTGTTTTCCTGTTGTTTGAAACTAAATTTGAGTTAGTTGCACCTTCAAACTAAAAACTACAAAAATATCCATAATTTTAAACTATTTGGTGTCCAATACATCATTAATAACTATAGATGCAAAGCTGAATCGCATATCGTCAGATCCAAGTTTGATTGTTGTTGTTTGTTGATTGGTTGATTCACCAATTCACAGCTCACACGTTGTATAATTTTATCGAGGAATTTAATCAGGGCGTAATTAGATGGACAAGCAGGGCGATTCCATTGATTGGCTCTAAATGTTTATCGAGCAAATAAAGAGGAAAGATTAGACGAGGAGAGCGAGCGAGCGAGCGACACACGGGGAGAAAAAAGATAAAGAGCGTAGTATTTTAGAACCTAGTAGTAGTTTTCTCCAGAGGTGATCATCATCAGCATCAACATCGACTTGGATTTGTATTTGTATTTGGATTTGGATTTGGACAAGGAGAAGATGAAGAAGTCAACCATCTGTAGATGGAATCATTAACATCTGTAACAGATTTGATTGAAAAGACCACGCAGGCGGGAGGTAGTTTCTTCCAGTCTTTGAGGCTTCGATTCTTCGATCCTTCGATTGTCTGCATGAATCTTCTATACATAAAACAGGCTTCCAAATATCACCACAGTCTTGAACCTCAATAGAAAATCATGGTACATTGTGTAACAGGAACAGAAAGAGATAGAGAATGTAGGTTATGGTTATGATGTTCCATGTTCCCCGTAGGCCATTGACAATTGATGACATCAAAGAAAAAAGAAACATCTTTTTTATCCCTTTTCATCTAAATTCTGAGTAACAAGACGGCTTCTTATTTTTTTAACCCTTGAGACTTGATTCATGAATCCTAAACCGTGTAGGGACAAAGTAATAAACCAGAAACAAGCCAATTTTGTCATCCTTAAGAAAAGGTGGGATTTTCTTAGATCTGGATTTTGGTCCTTACCTTTTTACATATTTTTTTATTTCCCTTAGAAGTGTTCAGATTTTCTCGTTATGTTTTTGCTGGTCATCTTTGATCTCAGGTCAAGCTCAAAACTCAAATAAGTACAAAACATAAAGGAATGAAAAAACCAGGAGGAGGACATAAAAAAGAAGAAAAGAGAAATAGTGCGTAGATAATAGTTTATTAGATACAGAATTTGAGCATTTGTACGATGTAAAGTATAAAGAGATGAAATACCAAACACCAAATATCAAATATCAAGGCAAGGACTAGGATAATTGGAGAAGATGGAGATGACTATCAACTTGGGCCACCCTGTCAATTATTATTGTGTTCTATATTATCTTCCACGCGTCCCTTCCCTTATAAAGACACACACACACACACGATAACACCAAATCAAACCACACCACACTTTCTCTATCTACAGTAAAATATTCCTCTCCTTTTTATCCGTGCTTTACATCCTTTCACATTCTTTTCTACTCTACATTGTACATGTATTATATTTTACACCTACGGCTTCTAGATGATCACTTTTTTCCAATTGGACTTTTTAACTCCTGAATCCTGAATACACAACTGCCTACTGCCTACAGAATACTTATATCCGACATCCGTATTTGTCCGCATTGTTCATGTAGGCCTTTGTACATTGTACATTGTACACCTTTGAATTAAATATTAGATATCATTTTCAGGCAACAAAAGAAAATACACCGAGAACTGAGATGCCTTTATTATTACAGAATAATAGTAAAAAATACAATGCATGGGGCTGAAATTGGGAGGTCTGTGTCATTTAACATTTAACAGTGAATGCGAATTCAAGACTCTAGATTCAGGACTTGAGATAAGAGATTCAAAAGAGCCTAAATAATAACTAATAACAGATTCACACAATCAAGTGCTGAGGAAACGTTCTTATCTGCTGTGTAAATCTGACCAGTAGTCTTGATTTGGACTTGGTCTTCCGCCTGGACTTCCCACAAAGAACAGATTGTGCGTGTGGGGATTGTGGATTTTATCTAGTTTTTAGAGGTAGAGCAAATATTCAAAGTGAAGATTTAAGATTCAAGCCTTTCTAACTTGTAAATTGTCACACTGGAAGTAAAGATGGAGTAGACAAAAAGTATGAAGCTGGGAGTTGGAGTTTAATCATTCTTCGTGCTCTGATAGTGTCCAGATATGATTTGTATCGAGTGTCGAGACTCGAGAAAGGACGAAACACGACAAGATTTACTACGCAATGGAATTAACTTTAATTTTATTAGACGTGAGAGTTAAACTATCTGTAGCAGGTACAAATCTATCCACTACAAAAGTGTCCATTGTTAGAAGCATTAGAAATTAGAAAGATACATGATTGTCGAAACTCGAGATTTTTTACTTTCTTCAATATTCATGGTTCATATTTCTTATTTGAATATGAGCATATATAAATCTTCAGTGATTTTTAGTCATAATAGAATAATACTGTTTAAGTCAAACCGTTGCACTGTCAAAAGTCAAAAGCATACATATAAATACTACTTTTAGTCCGACACGTTCTGTCTTTTCTTTCTTCTTTTTGTACAT
>JAQGBI010000509.1:0-15364 GCA_034698325.1 Sminthurinus elegans | reverse complement strand
TCGACGCAAAGCGCACCCAATCTGTACACGGACAGACGGACAGGAAGATTTCAATAGGCAGCTTCGCTTCCTAAAAATGAGGACCAAAAAAGTTGATTTGATTTTTATATTGTTTTCAATAGTTTTAGTTTCGCTATTCTCGGACTCACTTTACAATTTTGAATTTTGCAAATCAGAAACTAGCAAATTAGAAGGAGCAAAACTACAACGAACAAGGAACAAGGAAAAGACGCAGAATTTTCAATAAATGTTCATTTTTGCTAGAATAAACTCAATTTATAACGTTCAGCGTTCATGTATTTTTCACTAGGCAGTTGAAATTGTTTCAAACAGTTGGAAAAGAAAGAAAGCTTAAAGTGATTTAGGCCAAAAAAGACCGTTTCTGTTGGTTTTGCTTTCTCAAATCGTGCTGCGCGTGGGATTCGTGTTTTAAATGTTGACTTTTGACTTTCTCCTCTCATGTTCGCTATGTTGGATTCAACATTTAAACAGTAGAGAGAGAAAGCCAAGCTTGTCTGTTTATTTTATGTTTCTAAAGTTTCAAGTTTGACATTTAACATGGTTTTGTCTCTACGGATTTTCCTCGCTGAAGAAAATCAACGGGGGAAAAAAGACGGAACACGTGATGGAACGTTTGCATGTCCTGGATGAAAAGTAAAATATAATTCTCACCCGACTCCTTTCAGACTTTCTAAGCCCCCAATTGAATTGATCCCCAAGAAAATCGACGTATCTCATTTTGTCACTATGGTATTTACATTTTACAACATGTTTTTTTTAGATAAGTGGATTTTCCTGGAGATCGTTCAATTGTGGATGCAAATCTAAATCTAAATGTAGAAAATAGATGCGAGGTTGAAAGTTGGAAGCCTCTTGAGATTACACGTGGAAACATTAAATAATTCAATAAAGTCAAAAATCCTCACTTTGTGAGGAAATCAATGTTAGAAATTTCAGCGGTGTTTGACAAAAAGACACGAGATTTTGCAGAGTTATGTCAAAGAAATCATGAGCGAAACTCTGATAAAACGCATTAAAAAAAAGAAGATTTGACTTCAAGACACAGAAAAAGTAGATGAAAAAGTCAAAACAATTAAATGCATTGATTAATTTTTACTTTTATCAAAAACTCAACTGAAAAATAACAAATGAAAACATGAAAATACACAACGAATTGATGGTTTTTGAAAAAGCAGCGTTTCCTTTGAGTCCGTCCAGAAAAAGTTGTTTCGAGAACATTTGTTCTGCAACTCCCGCGTGCGTGTGATAACTACACAAAAATTCAAAAGCATTTTAAAACTATTTTTTATTTCAATTTTCATAAATCATTAAAAAATCCCAGTCGAAAGTTGAACCTGATTCGATGTCGATATATTTTGGATCCTTGTGCAATGAGAACGTAGAAATTGTGTTTCTGGAAGTCGAAACTGAGTTGAGCCCACGTCGAATCGTCATCCGCCGTCGCCCATCGATCCGAAAGGTCGAAACTGAGAAATTCCGCTGGCTCGCTCGTGTCCACGTCCATCGAACACATGACAATTTCATCGCCGACATTTATTTTCGGATCTCCGTTCAATTTCATCCGGAGCGTCGAACGCGATTCATCCGCATCCACGCTGTTTTGGTCCGTGTTTAAAAACACTTTTGCATTCGTTTCCACACCGACGGCGTAACACGCGAAAACTAAATCATGCCCTGAAAATTTCATTGAAAAATTGAGTTTGAATTTTATTTTATTTTTATGAAAATTTTATGAAAATTGTTGAGTGTGAGAATTTTGTACCCATTTTTGTGTCGTTTGAAAATGCGATGGCACCCCAAATTTGCGGTTTCAAGTGATCAGAAACTCCTTTTAATTTCAATTTCTGCACCATCAATTGAATTCGCATCGTTTTGTAATCATCTTTTTTGAGAAATTCAATCAGCCCGAGAAAATGACACTGTTTTCGAATTATGCAGTCCCGCTCGTCTGAAAATCCCAAGCAAAAATTAAAACTCGTAAAAAGAAATCTAGAAATTTTAGTGGAATTTCAAAAGGACTTTTTTTCACCTTTTCGGAAAAAACAAAGGGCTTTTTTCGATTCGCACATTTTGTACAATTTTGGGATTTCTTTGTTGAGTTGTTTGGCCAATTCGTCTTCTTCCGCCAGCTCAACAGTTTCCACTGGATAATCCATAATTTCGTCGTCCCAGTTTTCGACTCCTGGAGAAACTTCGATCGCCGCGTCATCGTCCAAAGTTTTTGCAATGGCTCTCGCTTTTTTCGACTCATTTCCAAAAATCACGTCTTCGATAATTCCGTCGCGCACGTACGCAAAACCGCTCGCCAATTTTATGAATTTGTGCTCAAAAACGGGCATTTTGAATTCAGTTCCATTCACCGCGAATTTCAAATCCTTGTCCAAATCCGACAGAATGAATTTACAGCCCATTGCAAACTGATGGAATTTCTCTGTGATTTTCGACCACAGAATCGACGGCGCCATCGGCGGAAAAGGACGAGTTTCGGTCAACTGGAGCATTTCAACATTTTCATCCGGGTTTTTGTTTACAGCGGGTGCCGCTCCATTGAAAATTGCATACACATCGAAAAATGCTGGGAGTTTTTCAATGTCGAAACAGGATGGATTTGTTCTTGTTGGCGGATTCAGCGGTTTTATCCACGCCGAAACAAATGGCTGTTCTGTGGCGCACACGTAGAAAATATCGCCGAGTTTAGCCCCGGCGTCGCCTCTGCCGATCGCCTCGAAATCTGTTGGGGTGACTTCCGCGTTTTCGTTATCAGAAAAAGAGACGGCGATAAACGGCTCGAGATTGCATTTCATCCGCGTGTGCTGTTTCGAGAGGTCGCTGTTTGAAATTCCCGCGAGGTCAAAGGACAATCCTGCGGATTTGTACTTGACTCGTCGATTCGTCTTTTGAACGACTGGAATGTTGAGCGTGAGAACTAGCGTGAAAATGTGGAGATGTTTCAGGCGACTGCACAAATCCACCACGGAATTTCTGTCCGTGTCTCCGGTTTGGATTTCGCAGGGCGGTGAATATTTTTGGATCATGAGAATTCGTTTGCATTTGTATTCTGACAGCGTGTTTTCGCAGCCCGCCGGACTATACGCGCAAAATCCCTGGAACTGACAGTTTTTGTGAATGTTTCGCACTTCGATTTCAATCGGGGATTTCCACTCGCGAAGTTGAGAGCCAATTTCATGTTCGCGATGATTGTGCTGACTTTTGACGGAGTGGGAAAACAGGAAAATGGAGACTTTGAAGAAAACAATGAATTCCAAAATATGCATTTTATTTTGACGTACTTTGAAGATTACTTGAAAAGTAAACAATTGATTCTGAGATTTGAAGATTGCATTAATTTCTATGGCAATTTTATTAGCTTTAAAAGTCAAAGTACATTTTTTGATGAACGTTTCATTTTCCTTTTAAATAAAGGTTCAATTTCAAGTTATTTTGCATGTGGAATGTGGAATTTACAATGGCAGTTATTTTCCTGTTTATTATTTGTTATCTTTGTTCACTTTGGCTGAATTCTTGTGGATTACACGGAATTTGAAGTCGTCAGGATTACCCATTTTTCATGTTTTTAAGCTGTGTCGAGTGTTTTGTTATTCTTCTCATTTGTTTTGATTTGGATTTGGATTTTCCTCAAATGAGCACGAAGCGAGGGCATGGTTTTATTGGACAATCACGTGGCACAAAGTTTTAATAAATCAAGTTCATTTATGCACTTTGTCACTGTCACATTGTTCGCAGCACCGTTTTTAATCTAACTTTGGTCAAGGACCGCGATAAAATTTGGTTATGTAATCGCTTGAAATAATATCACTTTTCTGTAAAATTCCACTCTGTTTGCTTGTGAATTGTTCTCTTGTGACTTTTGACTGTTCAATTTGGAACCGTAGCAGAAAAAATCCAGTAAATCACAAGTCTGAGAAACCCAAGTTTATGATAATAAAAATGGAAAAGGGAAACAAAACGGTGAGTCCAGTGAAATTAAAAATAGGATGCAAATTTTCTGTGGTGTTCTCTCGTCAATCTTATTTATCAGGATGTTGCAATTTTATAAATAATTCATGTTTAATTTTTCTAATTGATTTTTAGACTGTGGCCGATGATCAAGAAATGTCAACTGCTTTCAAAAATATGGATTTGCACAGTTCAAGTGGATTCAATCTCCCGACGATTGAAGTTGAAGCGGAGACTTTGGTCAACGCAGAAACGACGGTGGTGAAAGATTTGCCTCCAGAGGTAAAATTATAAACACTTTTACTTTTAACATGACATTTTGAGCAAATTGCAGATTGTTCTAAGCTTTTTCTACGTGTATTTTGGATTCAGATTTGGATCAAAATTCTAAATTTTGCTGAGACTCCCGCTCTTTTTGCTTGTCGACTCGTGAATCGGGAGTGGAATACAATTTCAAGCGGAATTTTACGGCAGAGGCCTCAAGTTGAAGTCAGGTTTTGGATGGACCGAGAAACTCCTATTGCGCACACCAAACGGAAGGAAAAAAGTCTCCAAGATTTCGTGGAATGCATAAAAAAGTCCAAAAATTGTCCTTTTGTTCGTTTTAGTTTTGGAGCCAGTCTCCAAGCCCCATCACAATTTTTTTATGATAAAAGTTGGCTCAGTTTTCTTTTCGACTTTGACGTCTCCACAATCAAAAGTCTTAAACTTTCCTTCTTATTTTCCCAAGATTATAATGAAAATAGGCCCAGCTGCATTTTTTACTCCGCTCAGAAACTGGGACATTTGCTCCTGCATAAATTTCCGCATCTTGAGGAATTCGGTTTAGATTTTGAATGTTCATGTTGCAGTGGCTCAGCGGAAGTCAACTTGTTTCCCAAATCCACAATTTCCAACATGAGAAGAAGGCCAATTCAACTTCCAATTTTAAAAGTTGTGCATTTTGGATCTTCCATGTTTTTGGACTTTCCTGGAGTCGTCAATGACCTTTTGATTGCGGCGGTCCATTTGAAAAAGATTAAATGTTTCCGCGGTTTTTTTGAGTTTGAGGTTTCCAATTTTCAATTTCTTGACTCAATCGGCAAACTTGGCTGTGTTCAAAGTATTGAAATTAGTCCATCATCTGTTTCGCCGGTTGAAATGAGCCGAATCATGCCAAATTTTCCCAATTTGTTAAAATTGGAGACCTTGTTTCTGGATTCCCTAAATAAGTTACACGGTGATCCAGAGCTTGGTCAACCGTTTTTGGCTGTTGCACCGAATTTCCTTTCCACTCTTTTTGAGTCCAGTAAAAATTCGCTGACGAATTTTACTATGGAACCACTGGGATTTTTGGGAGGTCTTCACTTCCCAAGATTCACAAATCTCAAGTTTTTGCTCTTACGTCAATTTCAAATGAACAATTACGAAGTGCAACAGCTTTTTCCTCGTGGAGTTAAATTCATGGACATTTTCCCAGCAGTTCGTTCTTTGTGTAAGTTGAGACTTTTTTTGTTTTTGTTTCATCTCAAATGAAACAGCGGAGATGTAATTTCACAATGTAGTTGTTTCTGAAATCCAGTTCGATTCCACGCGGTTGTGTTTAGAAAAACTTGAACTTTTGTTGGGGTTTTCAACATTTTCAACATTTTCTTATATTTTCACATAAATTCTGTCTGAAAGTGGTTTTTAAGAGCTGAAAAGCTGAAAACCGAAAAGCAACTATACAAAAATCCATGTATTTCAAAATACCGTGGAGTGGAATCGAACTCTGGTTTTCATGGATACATAACTTTTGTGTTTTCTTCCTTGTAGATTTGGACATCGAAAATTGGACTTGTGCTTTTCCTCATGACGATTCCATTCCGCGTCTGCCGTTGGTAGAAACAGTCAGATTGGATCAGAATCAAGTCACAGCAGATGCAATTTATAAGCTGAATTTAATGTGTCCAAATCTCAAAAACTTGAAACTTGATCGTGATTGGAAAGATCGGCGGTTTTCCCCAGAAATGAACTGTTTGGAAATCTGTCGGGCCATTTGGACTCACATGACAAAACTCGAGTCTCTGGAACTTATCATTAATTTGGATTTACCGGAAAACTCGTCAAGTGCTTTGGACTCGTGCTTTACGGGAATTCCAAAAAAAAACTGCAAGCGGCTTTACGCAATCGCCAAGGTTCACAAAATGCTGCAAGAAGACGGATCTCCAGTCCAGATTCCAGTTTCACAACTGCAACTGATGACAGAGAGAGAACATCCGTCCATTCTCGACATGAAAGGTAAAATGAAAACCAAACAAACGGAAACATTTAATGTTGCATTTCGCAGTGCAGGATGAATATAAAATAGAAAAAAAAACCTAGAATAATAATTATTTTTTTGGTCCTCTGTTTAGATTTGAAGAAATTGGTGGTGCGTTTGTACACGGATGACGACATGATGAAGAATAAAAAGTTTTTCAACGAGGTTTTGACGTGGGTTAGTCGCGACTACGCCTTCAAGTTGATGCCCCAAATAAAACTGGTTCAAGACAACAAAGAATGTCAATTTATTTAGTTGTTAACCATGTCTATGCACATACAAAAAGTATAAATTATTCACCATGGCAACTCAATATATTCAAGAGTTGTGTGTGAGAATCATTCGATTGTAGTGTGATAATCAATTATTTACAATAAATTGGAGATTTCTCCTTACATGAAAAAATGCCAAATGCAACTGTATTATTTATTTTGCACCCACACAAAAATGAAAAATAGAAGATGATTAATTTAATTTATATGCCACGGCAACTGTAAAATTTTAAATGGGTTTCACAGCTCAAGATTACAGTTTGCTAAATCATCTTACATCTTTTTCATACTTGATTCTCGGCTAAAATTTGTGATTATTATTTTATTTTACTGCGATTCATAAAAAATGTATGTAGCTTTGCTATTCAAGTCTTATCTTCAGCGGCTCTGAGTTAGGCGATGCACAGGATTTTATTGAGTGGCGTTCAAATGGAACCAAATAAAACCAGAGAGAGAGAGAGAAAAAGTACATTTTCACACAGCTGATTTTCAGTCAAACTTGAAATATTCTCACTCGCAATCTAGATTATTTTTAATTGTAGTTAAAGAGAGATTTAGTTGGCTTTTATTCTTAATCATTATTAATTTGGTGCTGTACATTAAGATTTTTATCTGTTGTTAAAAAGTAGTTTCATTTATCAACACAAAAAAGGTAAGTAAAATAAAACAAATTTATTTTGTAAAATCTGCACATTCAAAATTTACATTTCTATAGCAATTATTAAATATTAAATAGTGTACTTTTGTTTTCATCTTTTGATATTTTACAGATTGACATTTGAACCACAAAAAGAATGGACAAATCAAAAGCAAAACAATCTTCATCAACTGTGGTAAAATATTTTACATTTAAAATGGACTTTTAAATACAGTTTTTACTTTTAAATCAAAATGAGAATCTAAATATAATTATTATTGTACTTTTGTTTGTCATTTATTAAACAGCAAAGTTCTTCGAGTGCTCTCATGTCCAATAAAAGTACCAAAATCAACAACAATGCTGTAACAACAATAAAAGGAGGACATGCATCAATTTTCAAACTCACGTCAATCGGAACTTGGGCTCAACCAAAAATTGTCAACAAAAGAACCGAACAAAAAGAAGAAGAAGATAAAATACAAAAGAATCCTCATCAACATCAAAAACAACAAGAAATTCCTAAAATTGAAAAGAAGGATGAGAATAAACCAAAGAAACAAAAAGAGAACCGAGTCAAGAAACCCAAAGAACACAAATTGGACGAAACTGAATTTGAAAATCCTCTGGTGGAAGCAAAATACTTTGTGACGATGACAGAACCACTCAAAATTGTCATCACAGAAAAGATTTCCTCATCAGAATTTTATGTAAGTTAATTATGTTAGTGATTTCATAACTTTTGTTAATTATTTTGTTTGGTATTAATACATTTATTTAGCGACATATTATAAAATTTTAAAAAGCAAAAGGTTTAATGCTGTTTGATATTTTTAGTTTGGATGTGACTCAAGTTCCGAATTTCGTCAGAAGCTTCCGGAATTGGAAAAGATAATGGGGAGTTGGTACGAGACGAATTTGATACCAGAAAATATTCGTGGACCAGTCAAACCAAATGGAATTTATGTTTTGTGGATGGATTTCAACTATTGCAAAAGGTAAAAAAAAACACCACCACCACCACTTTTTTTACATCTTTTTTTTCATATTATTTCTTCGTGTGTAAATAATAATTTTGTTTATTGTTTTTTTTGTCTAGAGTTCGGATTGTGAATGACTTTGATCCTAGTTCAAGTGTCGTCCAAGTTCATTTGATTGATTGGGGTACTTTTCGAAGGGTTTTTGTTGAGGATTTGTATCCCATGCGGAAAAAGTATATGAAATATCTCCCGATTTTGAGCATGCTTGGAAAATGTGACTGTAAGAAATTACATTTTATCATTATTATTTTTGTTCTTTTTTTTAAGCATGTGTGTAAAACTTGACAATAAATAATATAAATACAAATCTATTTTGTTTCCGTAGTGGTCAATTTACCTGAGGATCAAAAGAAGAAAATTGATGAGTTAAAACGAGTGGTTTTTGATGCTGTTGGTTATTTTCAAAGGTCCAAAATTATGCAAAATCACCCGGATGTCAATTTCAAAGAATTTGGAGTCAAATTGAAATTTCATGAAGAGAACAAAGAAGTTCTCACTTAAATATATAAAAACATGCTTTTATTTATCTATAATATTATGCACAAAATATATACGTATTTAATCATTATTGTTCTTTTATGCTCTCGATTTATGTGCATGCAAATAGATTTTAGTCTCTATAAAATATAAATGATGATGAACTTATAACTTTGGTATTGTTTAATGTAACACTAAAATTATGTGCAAATCATAGAATTTTAAACATGTGTACACAAAATAGTTTAAATGAATTATAAATAAAAGCTAAAAAGAGATGCATGTCAAAAACAAAAATATTTATGTCGCATTTGTTTGTGGTTTATTTCTCACGTTTTATAACAATTAAAACTACAAATAAAGTTATAATTATACGTCGATATTTTTTAAGTCAACATCAATCAGACTTTTCACTGGTCTCTTCATACATAATATAAATATATGCATATTATTATTTTATAACAATATTTTCTCTTTATATAAAAATGTCTTCTTTCTCTTCTATAATAATCAGTCGATTTGAATAAGTGGGATTTCTGTGATGTTGTAAGGCACAACGAAGTCCTCCTGCTTTGGTACTTTGATTTCCTTCAAAGCCTCTCCAATTTCGTCACCAGCCCAATCCATCTACAAAATAGAAATCACAAAAACAAAAATAATCATTATTATCGTAATTAAAAATCATTTACTAAAACATGCAGAATTTATAAATAAACCATGTCAAAACTATAGATTTTATTGTAAACAAAATGCAAAACATAAATATATTTACCAATTCAGCATCTTCTTGAGAAATCAATGGAGCTTCTATCAAGTTCATTTCCGAATTATTGTCCATCAATAGTTTGTTCTCGGGTGCTCTCAAAAGATCAGAAGACAATCCTCGGATTAATTTTGCATAGTACTTGCTGCGGAAGTTGTATTCAAATTTGTCCAAAGTGGCGAAAGCCCTGCCAGAAACATCAATCATCGCAGCATCAACTTCGTCAATTAACCTTGACATTTCATTTTGATACGAAGAACCACCCGACGAAGACGGTCCAACCTCACTTCTACAAAAAACAAACAATTCATAATAAAATTATTAATAATAATTCATTATTATACATACAGATATTTTAAAATGCAAAAATACCAATGATAATGATAATAATATGCAACGAAACAGATGAAAACATAACTTACATTGAGGTGGCTCCAAAAATGTACGGAGTGCTTCCACGATTTTCTTGGAGCAATCTCGTAATTTCAGAATCTTCCGGATCCTATAAACACAAAATTCAATATTATATTTCATCATAATTTGTAACTTGTAAAATAATGATTGTACTTTTTACAATGTAACTATTCTATTGATAATTTATAAGCAAAGGGAATTTTTTACCTCGATTGGTGCTGGCCTAAATCCAAAAATACTACAACAAGATCCCATTTTTGATGACAGTAAGAACAAGAAACAACTCAACGAAAGACACGAAGAATAATTAAAAAATAATCAACTTTGATTTCAATCACAAATCACAAAAAAAAAATTTCCCCGACGACTTAAATCTTGTGCGAGAAATTCAAAGCATCTGGAAATTCGAAGGATTTTGTCCTTTTGTTTTATTATTTATTATCAATTACAAATGATGCATATTACGTATTTTTAATTAGAAATTAGATAGATACTTTGATTTTGCTGTGATATTTCATCAGAAAAATAATGAATTTTTATCTCGACTTTTTGTAATAATGGAAAGGAATAAAATAAATGAATTCGCAACGTAAAATTGTAAATAGATTCTTTGCTTCATTTTAACGCCGTGTGAGAATTTTGTGTGCATAAAACAGAGGACAAGAGAAAAGTACATGATTTGTTAAAACCACTCGTCTTCTTTTATTCACATCAAAACAAACAAACATAAAACTTTAACAGCGTTCAGAATCCGCAATTAAACGTAGATTTTTATTCATCTCAGATTTTGCGTCTTTTTTTTTATCATAATTCTTCTTCAGCTGGACATTTTTTCAATTTCGTCAAATCTGAAATGAAATCAAACGGATAATTTTTACAATTTCATCCATGAAAAACTATCATCTTGACAACGTATTTAAAATCTTATTTTCTCTTCTTTTCACTTACTGTAATTTTCCCTGTAGAAACAATTCCACATGCATTTGCTCACTTTGAAACGACTTTTGACGTCGTCATGAAAACAAGTGAATCGATTCGACCGAGTTTTTTCATCGGTGCATTTTTCAGTGCAACTGTGAAACGGTGCAAAATCCGAGTCAATTTCATTCGGAGCATCCGGATAAAAAAATGAACTCGCCTGTTCAAAACATCAATGATTAAAAAGCTCATGTATTTTCCTTTTGTGAAAGTATGATATACTTTGATGCACTAAAATTATGTTGTTTTCTTTTTAAAATTGTGTACGGTTTCTTCTGGTTCTCCACTCCGTTGCAAAACATTCCAATTCAAATGAACTTTTCCAGTGTCCTTCATTTCGGACCAAATCCCGATTTCAGCTCTGGCCTCCGCACCACTCAAAATGAAACAGACGAGAACTGAACAAAGAGATAGAGCAAAGTCAATCCTTTGAAATTGAGATGAAATCCATCGGATTGAAATTGATTGAGAATCCATCAAACAAAACTTTTGCCTCGTGTAAAAACGTGGTTTTAAAAACCACCTCGTGAATGTTTTGCAGTTTGTATAAAAACAAAGTGATAATTTGATAATTAATTGCGCATTGTTGAAGTGCCAGACAAAAACAGAGGTAATTAAAAACGTGTGTAAAAGTGGAAATTGAAGGTCAAGTGAAAAAATTAATTAGCCATTGTTCTGAAATCCTGTCTCGTGAAAAGCATTTGAAACAAAAGTAGCCAATTACGTCTACTGCGTAAAAACTGGTCAACTTGTTACAGCAAAAACACAATTTTACTTTAGTCCCAAAATTGCAAAAAGGCTCAAGCTGAAACAAAGAGCTGAAACAACAAAAGTATTTACTGAGACGAGAATTACAGACGCAACAAAAGTTCTGTGGTTTTTATTTGCACGAGCAAACTGAATAATTTGGAAAAAATGGGTAAATTGAATTGGTAAGAAATGTAGTCTAAACAGCAAAATATGACTTGCACAAGAATGAAGACGACTCATTTTTTGGCTTCTTTTGCACGATTCTTTTGCTCAATCTGTAAAAATACATACAAACATTTGCCATCAAACTGAAAACATGTGAAATTAATTACAAATGGACATTTCGAAATGGAGACATTTTCAAGGCTGAACCAAAGAAAAAAATAAAATTGCATATCAAATTTACAGTCCACATTTTTTGACCCATGAAAACTAAATACCTTCAATACATTTGAAAAACAAAACCAGTTTCATTTGACTGCATTTTAATGTCCCATCAAAAGAATCGAGGTTGAAGAATGAGAAATGGACAATGGGAAATTAAAAGACGAACACAACTAAAAGAACACTCGTTAACGACATTTGTCCATCTCAAAACTCAAAGTACTTTCATTCATGCGAATGGCAATTGAAACGGTCGCTGTCAAAGTTCAGAGATGAAAAGTGAGAAATAATTCAACTGCTGAAATATTTTGGAGTGAAAATGGCAGTGACTGAAGCAAAACGCCTGATCCATTTTTTGCACGTGTTGATCGTGGTGATTTCCGGTAGGACAATAAAATTATTTAGAACTTGAAACTCATAAATTGAAACCCTCGTTTTGTTTTTTGTTGAATGATTTGACTTTGACTCTTGTTGAAAGACGTGGAAAATTGGAGTCGGACTGGCGCGGTTGTCAATGGATACGGAATTTACATTTCCAGCGGAGTCGCGCACACAATTTGTTCCTCCGGTGACAAATTCAGAGAGTCTCAACAAATTCAACCACCCGCCAAATCAATGCCGATCGAACTGGAAGAGTCCGCAATTCCGTGCGCCTGGTTTCGAGTGGTCCCTGGAAATCGTAAGTCGAAATTCAAGAAAATCTCAAGTCTCCACAGAGATGAAAAAACTACCAGAGACCAAAAATCCAAGCCAATCTTTTTGTTCTTTTTGTTTGAAGGTTCTGAACCTGGATCAAAGCGGAAGTCAACTTGTGAATCTTCATTCGTCAACCAAAAATCCTGCAACATGGGACCGCCACAACAGTCGTCCTCCGCAGATGAAACTCAAATGACTGAAAAATCCAAACCGAAACAAGGCGGTTTCTTATGTCAGTGGAATAATTCCACGCCTTCTTCTTCTGTTCCTCAGGATGGGCCGCGGATTGTGGGCGGCGAAGAAGCAAAAGTGCACGAATTTCCGGAAATTGTTTCTTTGATGTTGGTTCGAGATGATGGAAATTTGGACGAATACTGCGGCGGCAGCCTCTACAACGAAGAATGGGTACGAAATACGAAAGCCGGAAATTGTAACGGTTTTAACAAGATATTTGTACCATATGTTTTCACACAATATTTTCCGTTGAGGTCGTCTCTTTCTTGTGCAAGGTCAGGTCATCACGGCTGCGCACTGCTACAGTAAGGACATTAAGTATGCGATTCTCGCGGGTCATCACGACGTCTGCAATTTCACTCAACCGGAAGTTCAACGGAGCAGCGTCGCCGAGTTCATCGTTCACGAAGACTATGGCAGAAATTCTACTCCGTAAGATGAAAAACTCTGACAAAACCTGACCTTTTACCTTGTGTCACAATTCTTATTCATTTTACAAGCTGAGTCCATTTGACATGAATTTGGAATTTAAATTCCGCAGGGAAAGGGCGAATGGCGCAAAAAAGTTTCGGAATGACATTGCGCTCATTCGACTGGCACAGCCGTTCACTTTGACCGAATTTGTCCAGGCTGCAAAACTCCCGTTGCCGGATTTTCGACCGGAAGGTGATTCAAAATTCACAACATAAAAACTGCACGGACTGCAATCGAAATTTAGAAACTTCAAATCCAAAAGTTAAATTCCACTTTTGATTGGGGAAAAAGAAGGAACACTCGGATTTGGAGTTGCACAATTTGTAATCCATTTTTGTTTATTTTGAATACAAATCCAGAGGGCACGGTGGCGACGGTTGCTGGGTGGGGATTGCAAACCGGGCTAGGTGACACATTTTATTGGTATCCAAACTTGATTGGGGAAAATAAGGAAAAACTCGGATTTGGAGATGCACAATTTGTAAATCACTTTCGTTTATTTTGTAACACAAAAAAAGAGGGCATGGTGGCGACGGTTGCTGGATGGGGATTACAAACAGGAGCAGATGACGAATTTTATTATAATCCGCTGCTTCAAAAAGTGGACGTGCCGATTATTTCGGATGATGCATGTGGAAAATTGTACGACACGACGATTCCTGAGAGCATGATTTGCGCCGGTATTTTTTCCTCTTTTTTATGCGCCATACTGATTTTTTAGCAGTTTTTGTCATTTTGTACCTGCGAATTTATTCATAAGAAGTTGTCAAAATTCAGTCAAAAGCCCACCATTTTTATTTTTTAGGATTGCTCGAAGGAGGAAAAGATTCTTGTCAAGTGATTTTTGCCATTTTTAGTTTTTGTTTCTTTTGTAGCATTTCATTTATGACTTTTGTGCATTTTGTTTTGCATTATCTTTACTTTTAGTTTTTCAACCTCAATATTTTGACGAGGGTTTGAATTTTACGTGGTCAATTTCAGGGCGATTCGGGAGGTCCATTTTTTGTGGACGACGCAGGCGTCAGACTCATGTCGGGAATTGTTTCTTGGGGCCAGGGATGCGCTCGTTAGTGACGCCAAAAACTTTGGATTTTATGTACAAGTTTTACAGAAATGAGGTTTTAAATTTCTTTTGGATTTGACGTTTTTGCTTGTTTTGTTCGATTTTGCAGTGCCAGGAAAACCGGGAGTGTGAGTCAGTTTTCATTTTCATTTTGATTTGGCGGTTCAATTGTTTTTGGACTTTAGAAGTTGAATTGGGCTGCAATCGTGTCTAAAATCACAAAACTGGGATTTTTTATTCAAAATTATTCTTTTAGATTTTCCTTTGTAAAAATACTAAAAAGAGTTGTTTTGACGCACTTGTTTTTTCCTCGTTTAATTTTTACAGGTACACCGAAGTCGCGTATTTCATTGATTGGATCCATCAACACATTTGCAGCTCCAACTGACAAATTGAAAACCGGAAGTCAACAATAATGAAAAATGATGAAAACCTGTTGCTATAGTTACCATTTTCTACAATGAACTCACAACTAACAAATGAAACTGGGCTTTTTGCCATTTGAATTTTCGAGATTAAAAAACGCATTTTGCGCTGGACTTGAAAAACATGACGATTAAAAACATCTGAAAAATTTACAGTCTTCAAAATTGAGATCATTTTTATTTCTATTCTTTTTTCTTTTTCTTTTCTTTTGCTCTTGTTGATTTTGTTGTGAAAAGTGAGCTGATGAGTTTATAAAATAACCAAAAGAGAATTGCAGCAAGAAATCCATAAAGGGACACTTGTCGTCGAATCAGAATACTTTGATGGATGGCGGGTGATTTTAGTTGCTCGAGGTCACTGAGGTCATGTCGAAGTACGTATTCCGTCCACCAGACGGCGGTGTCAACGGAAGACAAAGGACGATCTTTAGCCAAACTCGAAAGCTGCTTCGCCTTTGTTTTGTACCTTTTTTAAGATCAAATAAATAATCAAAAGAT
>JAQGBI010000508.1:0-15367 GCA_034698325.1 Sminthurinus elegans | reverse complement strand
TGTGGACAACGTGTATTTTAATTTAAACTAAAAAACACGTATACTTATAGTACTTTACATCGACTATCATATTTTGACACTATAAATGTTGTAGATGATCATGTGTATTGTTCAGCCATTATTACGTACACCTCATCTTAATGAGGAACAACCATTGTAAGTATATGTTTTTTACTCTGCCATGTCACTTTAACTTTTTTTTAGTAAAAAAAAAATGATAAAGAAAATATTTTCTTTTTCTGAAAGTTTATATACATAACCGGAAAATGAAACTAAAATCAAAACCAAAACAACATCTATGCTTTTATGCCTAAAATTATGCTCTCGGAAATGTATAATCTGCACTACATAACAATCATATACATATAAAATGGTTTTTACGTAGAAGAATAATTTGAACATAATCATTTTATGAAAAGAATCTATATAATATGTTTCTCCTTTTGTTGCTACACATTACTATTATTATAAAAAATAAAAAATATTGTCAATTTTAATTGAATAAAAATAGAATAACCATAAAATATGATGAAAATTTTTACTATTTTGTGTTGATTTAACTCACATGTATCATGGCATCTCGTCTATATCCCCGTGTATATGCAATATCCATGCATTCAATGGAGAAAGTCAAAAGTGAAAGTACACCATTTAAACAGATATGCCATTTTTATCCATATATTATGCAGACCGTGCTATTTCATTTCATAAAAGCATCGTTAATTTCTATAGATTTACGTTCACATCAATTTTCTATAAAGACAAACCTAAAAACCGAAATATAATAGTTAATTCTATAATCATTTTTGTTGACAAATAATAAATTTCAGTAAATTTTTCAGTAACTAACCCCGGCAAATTCAAAACAAAATACATTGTATGGGAACATTTGAACATAATTTATTTTACTCTGACTTTGTATTAGTCTACTCGCAGGTCCGAGATTTTGCCAACTTTTTTTTTTGATTTTTGTCAGTGTTGTATAAGTTTCAACATGAAATTTTCATGTTTAATCAGAATATTATTGGAACTTTAAAAAACTTAATTATTTCACACTATTTCGACAATTAGTAAGGTAAAAACACATTTAAACATTTTTTAATGTTCCTGTTTATAATTATTAATTATTATTGTACGAAAAAAAAAACGGAAAAGTTTATTTTTTAAATTCCCACCTAGCACAACCGACGTTATTTGACGGAACTTTGACGAAAGGTTCCATATTGTTTAAAAATTCTTTTTGGTCATATTAAACCAATTTTTAATTTGTAAAAAATTCTCTGGGTCATGTGGTTTTGAATTTTTTTAGATTTAGGTGTGAAATTCCAACATTTGGTCATTTTTTTCAAAATTTGCAATTCTTTTAAATTTTGACCAATTTCTATTCACAATTTATTTAAAATATCGATAAAAAGTAAATGAATGACGAATACAAAAAAAAATATGACCTTCATTCGTGAATGGTAAAAAAACTATACATGTTTATTTTTAAAATTTACAGACCGCATGACCGACGTTATCCGACGGTATTTTAACGAAAGTTCATAATTTGTATAAAATATAATTTTTAGTCATTCTCAACAAATATTATTGCTATAAAAAATTCTGTAGGTCATCTGATTTTGTATTTTTTAAACTTTGGTGTCAAAATTCATAAATTTGATCCTTTTTACTCAAAAATTAAAAAATGTCATGTGTCAAAAAAAATCTAAATTTAATATTTATTTTCTGAAAAATTTCCTACGGTACATGGTACTTGCTTGTATAAAATATGGTCAAAAATTGTAATTATCGGACTAATGCACGTAACTACAATACTACTTGACATTTTCGTGGGAAATTAAAATTTTCAATTTTACTACCTTAAACATTTTACAACTTTCGTTTTTTACCAAATTTTTGTTTTTTGTGTAAAAACATGTGTACATCAGCTCCACGTCTATTATGCAGGATGTACCAAAATAATGACGAGTCACACATTTCCACTTTTAAACGGAATCTGCGCACTGCCTTGTAGACTTTATGCACACTGAGCTGCCTAACTTTCTACTTGAAAATTCACAAGTAAGCGTATCGTTTTTTGGTACAGCTGCTACATGTACTTATATGTAGCGTATGTAGGACTTGTTTGTAAACAATCTTGTAATCTGATTTAAATAAAAATATACTTTGAAAGTTTATGTATATCAAATCAAATAAATAATATTTGCAGTACAAAATCCTATTTTTTCACATGACTATGCCTTGAATTTTGATGAGTATCAGAAAATATACAAATTACATAAAATGAAGGTACATGTAAAATGCATGTCACACAAATATATATATATACTATGCAATGATTTACGGGAATAAAAAAGTACAGATGAAGTACGTAATGTAATTGAATTGTAGAAAAATTAAAAATAAAAACCACACTATAATAAACGACGTGAGTAGGTAGTTTTAAATTCGAATTTTATTCATTAAAATTAAATACTTGAACATGATAAATGTACTCATAATTATCATCACTACTTTTGACTACGGCTTTCCACTATTCGATTTCTAATTTGTTTCACCCGTTACTTATAATGCATTTAAAACATGGAATTCAAGTGTCAACATAAATTTTGATTGACAAGAACATAATGATTTTCTTGTTTTTGGCATACTTGAAACGATGTTTGCAGAATGTTAGCATTATTATTTTATGAAGTGAAACATTTGGTCAAAAATATCTTTCTTTGCTTCACATTGACAACTACTCCGGCACACATCACAACAAAAACACAATCGGCATTGACAAACAGTGCAACCTTCATCACATTGTTCTATATAATCAGTATTGAATGGAATATTATTCAATTCTTCACCATAAATATTAAACTCGTTTAAAAACTGCTCACGGTAACACTTATCTGTAGGTAAACGTCCAAACCAAATAGCACAACCAACTTTTCCATTTCTAGCTCCCCTCCCCACCTGCTGCCAAAGTTGAGTTTTGTCTGCCTTTTTCTTTTGTCTATTATCTTCTTTAAAATTTAGGTGTACAGTTAAGTCAATGTCACTGATGTTTACTCCAACACCAAAAGCAATTGATGAAATCAAAAGTCTAATGTGACTATCCTTTTGACGGAATGTATCAAGTACATATTTCTTTGTTTCATCATCCATTGTTTTGTAAAAAAGTCCAACAAGGCAAGTTTTTGGGGAATTTTCTGTGCCTATGTATGCATATCCTTGTAATCTTGACATGATTGTTTCAAAGTGATTTTTGATTTCAGTATAGCTATTTGTGAAAATCACGGTTTTTGGCATCTGCTCTCTGCTGTGAAACAACTCATCTCCAATTTGAGTTATCAGCTGATTGATTTTGGATTGGGGCCTTTGAGATAAATAAATATTCGGACGATCTGGTACACACAAAAGTTTCTTCCAGTCCGGTGAAAGTTGTAGCTCATTCATTATTGTAAATAATATGTTTTCATTCACCGTGGCGGTGAAAGCACCCACGTTAGCATCAGTAAAAGCTCGTAATTCTCCTAAACAGGAGAAATCTAATCTGAAATCTTGTCCCCAGTCATGAATAAGGTGAGATTCATCTACAATAATTAATGATGTATCCCAGTATGGAATTTTAATTCTTATTGCATTATTAGCTGCAGTTTCTGGAGAAGCGAGAAGAAAAATGGGTAGTTTGTTTTTTATACATTCATCGTGGAGTTTGTCTACTTCTTCAATGTTACTTGGAGTAAGATGAATCGAATTAATTTCCATATGTTTAAGAGCATGAATCTGATCTTCGATTAAAGAGATTAGAGGAGAAATAACCAAAGTACAAGAGATGGCATTTCTATTTTCTACATGGCGAAGAAGAGCAGCAGCGACATATGTAGCTGTTTTTCCATAACTTGTTGGGAATGACACTAGTGAATCATAGCCATTACTTAGATTATTTGCTGCTTCAAATTGGATGTTACTCAGTTTAGGAACAAAAGGAAAATAATCATAAATCTTTTTTAATTTGGCATCCTCACAAGAATCATATGACCATTCACCATTCCATTCTGTATTTTTCCTGGGTAAAATTTCCAAAGAGCCATTCCTTTCTTTCTCCACTCTTTCCAAAGTTGTACTATGATCCTTGAAATAAGTACAAATGTCAGCATGTAAGTCAACTTGTGTACAAAAATTAGTCAACCATAAATTGATTTCCTCAGAATCTCGAATGAATGAAGAATAATTAAAATTCTCTAGGCCAGGATGACAACGTTTTGCCGTAGGTACAACTAACCGAGCTTTGTAATATTCATTCACAAATTTTTTTACTTCTTCGTCCAGTTTCGTGGGTTTTGAAATCGATGAAATCTTCTCTTCAACTTCAGAAAAATCATTAAATATCCTAGTAAATATATTTTCAACGTCCACAGTTTTGAGTCTTCTATTTATGGCACTTTGTGATGGATGTCCAGACATCGCTCTAACTTGTGGCTTAGCCATACCTACTATAAATTCGTTTTGTAAATCTAACTCTATATTACGATTTGGTCTTCCACTTGTGTTTACAGTTCGGTTGTGTAGACTGTCAAATGCAATTTGTGGTGGTGCAAATCCAAGTTGAGCAATGTTGACAAGACATGAATATTTAGTATAATTTTTGTGTTGTTTTGAGGACATGAAACGTTCAAAGTCATTCAGCCACTGTAACTTTATTAACTCACTATCATTTCTCCTCAATGCTTCATGTCTTAAATGTTGAGTAAGTGCACAATGAAGGAGAGACCGAGTATATTGAAAAACACGATCCGCACATTCCAAAGAGCAGTACAATGCATTTGATTCTGCATCTGCAGTTCCATCATCATCATCACCAGCAACATCATTTTCCAAATTGGACTGTCTCATCCTCTGGTTTCTAAGCTGATCAAATTCGTCCTTGTAGCAATCTTCATGAAATAATTTTCCCTTCTGACACACAGAGTTGTTACATACTAACACAGGCGCTTTCGTATCAATACACAATGGATCACACTTGCACTCACAGGTTAACTTACTACTCTCAATATAAGGAATATTCTGTATTTCCAATATTTTATCAACAACGTCTTGTAAATAATCTTCACGCTCTTTATCAGTACTTCCGTCATCTTTTAGTGGTCCTGGTAATTCTTCAATATCTTTCATATCCAATAATTCCATACATAATAAAACTGTCAAAGAAGCGGCAATGAGTTCTGAAGCTTCATATCTTCTTTTAAAATCTTTTTGGTGAGCGGAAGTTAAATGCATGTTTTGTAGAATATGTGAGAAACTTCCAGGACTTTTCAATGATTGTTTTGTAATCCCAAAGGATTCAATAAGGTCCCAGAGAAGACACATACGCTCGTGAAAATCTGCAGGCATAGGCCAGATGTGTGAAAAATTTTGCAGTGGGTCAATTGACATGCTCTGTAGAAGTTTTGCAGCCAGCATTCTATCAATGGTCATCCCATCCCCGTACATTAGAACAGGCTCCTTTTCATTATTTAAGATTGGAGTACTTGTGTCATAATCTTTTAAAACATTTATCATTCCAGGTATTGTGGATTCATCTTCAAATGTCATCCCTTTGTGAATTATTTCTGATTTTGTACTTGAAACTTCCATGTTGTCAGTCACACGGTTTTTTAAAAATTGGGAATAATTATTATCCTTAAAAAATTCCATGTTTTGAACTAATATTTCTTTAATATACTCTCTTCTTTGTTGTTGAAGTATTTCCTTTTCATTTTCATTTAGAAAAAACTCACAATGAGGAATTTCCAAGGCCTTTCTCCTCTCTGCAGGAATATAATTTGATGGCATTCGAATTCGATTTCTTGCAATGTATCCTATTGTTGTATTTATTGAATTGCTTTTTGTCATTGGTCCATGATGACTAGGATCTTTGTTCATATTAAAATTGTCAAGGACTTTAGAAAAAGTTGGACTTTCCTTCGGATTTAGTTCTCTTTCCTAAAAAAAAAAAGAAAGGTAAAATACATTTTTGTTCTGTATTTGAATTTTAATACGAACGAGTAAAATCAAAATGTCGTATTCATGATTTTTATTACATGTAAGTGTGTATTTACTTATGTATATTTCTATTAATTTACTTCTATAGCAATATAATACATTATACATACAAATACAAATAAAACCATACCGTTTTCCATTTTAGAAGCTTTTCATCCGCTTCACTGACTAAATCTGTTGCACTTCTTGTTATCGTATCGTATGCCATAGTAATACCCAAATGGTTAAGAGGCTTGAAACGCTGTGAAAAGAATTACATGAAAGTTATAATTTATTGTGTATAATTGTGAAAGTTTTTAAAGTTTATACATAGACTATAGAAATACAGAAATGCAAAGCTAAAACAAAAGTATATTGTTATTTTAAAATAAAATGTATAAAAAAATAAAAAAGAAAATGGTTTATTTATTATGATTTATAAATGATTCATTTATAATTTATTTACTGAAACATGTAGACCACCGCGCCAAAGTTCCAGTCCAATGAGACGGGGAATTAAATTGAAATTTGAGTTGTTCTTGTACAATAACAAAGATAATGTAAAGACACACGCGGCATCAATATGTGGATCTTTATGAGATGAAATAGTAGTAAAAATGGAATAAATAGTGGGACAATTTTCCTTCATGATGTTACTGAGGTTTTTTAAGTCAATCAGTTCAAAATCTCTTAGTTTTGGTCGTTTTTCAAATTTTAGATTAGTTTTTTCGGTAAAATATTGAGACTCTTCGTAAAGTTTTTGTCTAAGTTCTCTAGACAAACAACTTAAATCTTCCTCTACATCTTGTTGTTGAATTTGAGTGAACTTGAAAACAGATGCTAAAGCATCTACATTACTGATAGATGCACTTTCACTTCCATCTGCTCTTTGTCCTTTCTCCGGCGGACTTTCACCTGTCCTTTCTCCTGCTGCTCGCTTTGTCGTAGTCTCAGGTTGTTGCTGTGTCTGTCCTTGTCTTTTAGCATGTTCTTCAGCTGTTCTTAATCCTTCTTGCACTAGTGCAAGTTCATCTAAATCCTTTGCACAAGTTTTACAAAATGTGAAAGAACTTGGGAGTTCTTTTGTTGTTTCTTGACTTATCAAAAACATACTATATGCATTTTCATAAGTAATGGGCATTTTCAAGGACCTGTCTCGAATCTTGGAAGAATGTCGGTGCACTCCTGATCCTTGACAATGAAAACAATCTGCTGTGTCGGGGGATTTGTTCTCTTTCCTAGTAGAAGTAAGTCGATCGAGAACTGTGTTGTTTTTTGTAATGTAATTTAGTATCTTCTTCATTTTTGTATCACATTTCCTACAAAAAGGTAATGAAATTGAAAATAAAAAAGAATAAGCGAAAACCCAACTATGAAAAATAATTTCAATCATTCATGTGGTCACGATTCAATATTTTATCAATAATAGCTTACTCGCATATCACGTTTGCAGCATTTTCCCACTTCCATAACTTTATTGAAATGAGTGTTTGAGCTTTTTCGAAAGCTGTTTCATCAGCAATTCGCTTGTGAATGTAAGTACTGTGACGGTGGGTTACTGCTTTAGCACACGATCGACAAACTTTATCAAGTACTGGCTTCTGAGGTAAAAAAGGAGTTTCTACATCGGATTCTTGTGCTATGATATAAAAAATCAAAGGTGTTGTCAAATGTATTACGCATAATGTTATCATACATACAACTTCTACTGCACTTACTTAAATAGAAAGAAAAAAGAATCTGGCGCATGCACAGCAGAATTAGGATTTTTGACACAAGATCACATTCATGTGCATAAAATATATGGTACACATTTCTTGAATCTAAACTTACTACTACTGTGAGACAAAATGGAAGAATCCAGTTGACTTCCTGTTGACGTTGAAGTCTCATCTGTACTGTGATCCAGATTCACAGGTGCCCTGTACTGGTAATCCGAATCAAAGTCCATTGCAGTTTCTATATCCAATACAGAAGGAAGTAGAGGGTTTTCAGTTGTAGTTTGTAGTTCATTCCCTTCAAACGTTGTAGACCATGGAATTTCAGTATCCAGTTCCATGGAAAGTGAGCCATGGGCCTATATTATGAATAGAACTATGTGTAGTAAGTAATATGTACATTGTATGTACAATAAAAAAAACATGAATTTTCAATACTCAAAAGCTTACAGTGGGTAGTGGATGTTGGACGGCTGGAGTAGGCTCTTGAAGCATGCTAACGTGAAGTAAATGAATCTGAAAGTTGTTGATAGATTCGAGGCTACTTCCACAGTTAAAAATGATGTCATTACTTATCTTCTTTGTCATTATTTTATCATAACCTTTGACACAGGCAGTTCCATTTTCCGGAATCAAAAGTCCATTGGCATCTCGACAATGGCTATCAAAAACCCACAGTTTCTTATCGTCTTGGATTATTGTCATTGACATATTATTTCCAATTAAAACTCCATGTGGATGTTGAGTCTGTATGAAATTTTTCACGGATTGTTCAATTTGATCTTGAGTGAAAGTTCCAGAAAGTTTTATCCCTTGCATGTTTAGAGTTTCAAGTAAACCCAAGTCTTCTTGAACTTTCAATGTTTTTCCATCGAATCCAGTAAAGGGGAGAGAAATACTCTCATCAAAACTTAAATAGTTGTGACTCATCCGGGTTTTTTGGTAGTGAAGGTGCCCAAAATCTAGAACACGGTCTACATCACTAGGAGTCCAGGTCTCAACGGCTTTAAACAATGACTGAACAGCAGCTGAAATTCCCATAGCTACACATTGACCCCCACCACCCAGATACTGTGAGCTTCCTTGATGCCTTGTTCCTCGTATGACCTGAGTCATGGGATATTGACATTGCAGTTGCTGAGACATTTTAAGAAATTTATGTTTTTATAAATCACAAAAACTTATTGGAGTTAAAAATTCAGTTTTATCAGAGCAAAGTGAGCTTGTTTCCAATGAAAATGATTTTCATGAATGCAGAATACAGTATTACATGACTCATGCATAAACAAAGACGTGCAAATAAAACATTAGTATGAGTAACATACAAATGACACATAACTATTATGAAATTCATATGAAGATATAATATGTATATTATGCACTCTGCAATTATAGCATATATATCTATACATATAAAATAAAAACAACTATGCAGCCTACTACATAAACTATAAATGCCAATGATACTTCATGGTAGTTGGTGTCATACGGCCCTGTGTAAAAATGTACAGTATGCATTAAAATGCATGATGCATCATGAAAAGAATTGTCCACTCTCAACACATTACTATGCTTTACAGTTATTATAATCTAATCTCTACAAATCAAACTTTTCAAAATTTCATAGTTTTTTCTGTAAAGATTACATTATAAAAACAAGCAGAGCATACATATGTAGTACATTCAAAAGTTTATATTTTAAAGGTTTATTTTTATTTCATATTTGATACATCAATATTCATATTATCATGAGACATTTGATACAAAATTATCAAGCTTATTCATCATCGTCTGAAACATAACTTTTGACATATTTTGTCTAAGAATATGAATTAATTTACAATCCCCAAATGACAGTTTACTCACTATGTCTCTTGTTGTTTGAAAATTAAGACCTGAATTAATCCAAATTCTTACTGTTCGATACTGATTAAAAATAATAAATAATAAATTGTCCAATATGGAAAATGAAAGTGACACAACCATAATACAAAGTAGAATCCACTGAAAGGAGAAAATAATTTTGAAGACGTCGGACACGGGCATTATGCAGGTCAAGTCTTCATAGGTTTTGGATCCACTGGGTCCAAAACTGGAAAACAATAAGAAACAAGAAAGTTCATTTTACTTGTAATTCAAAAACCATACAATTCACTCATATCACTTTAATTTTATTTATTTTTTCTCACCGTTCATACAAACATTGATAGAGAAACGGGATTTGGTTGTTGAGGATGATGTATTTTTCACCAGAAACTAGCTTCCACATTTCACTTCCCAAGCCAATGAATTCTCCATTGAGGACTTCATTATTAAGTAAAATAACCAGAAAAACGAGTAACAGAACAACAACCTCCAAGGAAAAATAAATGACAAACGTCCGGATGTGGAACTTTGGAAAAAATAATTATTTGCATTGCATTTTAATTGTCTTACATTATAACAATGCAGTACTATATATGCAATATATATACTTTGGTTTTGTTAGACTCACCCATCTTCGTGTGGATCCAGAGACCCAAACCGACTCACGGAGTGAGCCCATGAGATTTCCAAGCTCTCTGTCCTGGGCTTCTACATCGTAAGCTTCTAAATGAAGAGTCCTCTGCAACAGAGCCTCGAGATAACCTTCAGAAAAATAAAAAACAAAAACTTTTTCTTTAACATACGGTTTATAGATAAAAAAAATACAAAGGCTATAAACTAAAGCTATAACATATAAAAACAAAATTAGACTGCAAATATTTATTACTAATACTCACCTCCTTCAATTTTTATCCAGATGAATCTCGGAAACGACAGAACAATCGACTCCACTAGAAGAAGTAACCAGAAGTATGGCACAATGGGAAAATATTGTCTCTTCGACGGATCGTGCATTGTGTTTCCAACAGGGTGATCCAAGAGAGTACTTTCTACTTTCCCCCAAAGTTCAACTGAAAAGCAAAAAAAAAAAACACAAAATAAAATGTTTTTAGTTACAGAGTGAAGTCACAAGTACATAAATGGACAATTAATTGTATTACACATGATAATATTTTTTTATTTTAGCATGGTCTTACCAGTGGATCGGTATATAGATCTATAATAACACCAGTCTGAAAAATATCCGGTCGGGTCGTCAATTTTACTACATTTAATTCCGGGAGCAAATAATACTCTAGCACCGGCAAGCAATCCTAAAATAGCTAGAATTCGCGAGAATGTATAGCCTGTGAGATGGAAAGCTAATCCTGAACATTTTGTTTTGCATTTCCTCAAAAAAATACTAATTAACTGAAGAATTTCTAGCATTTTGGGCCGGGAAAAAAACTAAGTAGATATTTTGCTATTAAAAACTCCTCAAAAAAATCAAATGCTACAGAGAGTAAACATACAGTATATAATTTCAATACTCAAGTTGAGCTCATAGAAGACTTATGCAGTTTTTTTTTACTCGCTCATATTTATAGTCAGTAAAAAGTTGATGCGGCTTTAATTTTTACGTTTTGTTTATAGTTAACAATACTGTTCTGTTCTGTCTCTACTACTTATATGCATAAAATCAAATACAGAATAAAGTAAACAAAACGTTGAACTGCGTGGATTAAATTGTAATTGCAAACTTTATTTGGAATATATATTTATGTGTCAGCAAATATTTCATTTTCTACAGTATATTTCAAAGTTGTAGTATGTAGACTATATATTTAGTTATCTTTTACCTATAAATTTTTACTCTTGTCATTTTCTTGTGCATACTGCAATAAATATTAAAACAAATTCATTAGCAAAGCATAATATTGTACTTTTTAAGTACTGTGTACTTTCATGCAACTAAAAAGAATAGATTGAAAATTCCTTCCTTAAAAAATGTACACTTTATAATGTAAATTAAAACAAAACTTGTGGTTATTCCCCAAAAAATGGAGGCAATGGCTCCAAATTTCTCCCATTCACACTGTCCTCACTTAAAAAGCTTTGGTTTAGTTTTTTCCTCGTTTGATCTATGGATTTCTTAGTTCTCTGGACTGCATGCACGAGCACTTTCTGCAGAAAAAGATTGATGTTATAATATCATCATATGATTATATTACATTTGTAGATAATATTACATTCATTCATTTTTTTCTAGTTGTACATAGTACATAGTATACCCTATAGAAGTATAGTGTAATACAAATATTTGTCTAAATTGCAAACTTGAGTCAATGCGAATAATAATTATTATTTAGTATTGAATTACAAATGTGAGAAGAGGCTGGTAAAGAGAATCTACAGGATAGTCATTAATTGTCATAGGAATTGCCGACTTGGATGTCTGAGAACACGGAGTGTATAGCGTTTTTCCAATTGGAATTCTTCCATCATCAACTGATGTAATTTTACGTGCAAATTTAGAACGAAAAGCTTGTGTGACTGGATTTTGCACTAAAAGAACATGTTAGATAAGCAGTTTATTATCAATACACAAAACATTCTTCATTAAGTTATTTATTGTTTAATGATTTCTTTATTTAATTCATACGTAATGCTTTTTTTAAACCGTACCTGCGTTTGTAAATGACGTTTGAATATCAGTCACATTGAAATTTTCAGCAGTTTTTCCAAGTACTTTGATTTCATCATCATTTATACTGTGCTCTGTAGATTGTAATAAATATTTAAAATGGTCGGAAATGCTTCGTGCATTCGGCAGCGGAATCAGCATTTTTAGGGTGAATCGGCGTAGCTGGAAATGAGTTGAAAAAATCAATTATTTATTTTCCATTTGAATTTTACATTACAGAATCCAAAATATTATATGTTTTACAATGTCTTCTACTTACACACGATTCGTCTATTGCATCTAATAGATTCGTAGCTGCAATTACAATTATATTCTCATTCTTTGAACTGACACCTTCCATCTCAGTTAAAAAGATTGAATTGAGATTGTATAGATGCTCTGACATTTTTTCTCCCCGGGCTCGGAGAAGGCTATCACACTCATCTAAAAATATTACTGACGGTTTTTTTCTAGCATTGGCAAAAAGCTCCAACATTATTTCTTCACTTTGTCCAACATATCGTTGTAAAAGTTTTGCACAAGAGAGTTTGAAAATTTTCCGGTCTGGCAGCATTGTTGCTAAAAATTTGAACAAGTGCGTCTTCCCCGTTCCTGGACTCTATTTAAATCAATTTAATATAAATAATAGATATTACATACATATTAAAAATACGTCTCAAAAACATTAATATAGAATGAAGAAGCAAATAGTTACTTACCCCATACAATAAAATAGTTCTAACGGGTGGATAATGTTGGCCATAAAAACGAGGAAATCGAATTGGGCCAATAGTCAACTTAAATATCTGTTCTACTGCTGCACCTAGTCCAATTACATCTTTAGCTTGGACATTAAAATTATTTTCAATTACAAATGGTTCTTTGAAGTTCAAAAGGGCACTTTCATTTGGCTTAGATTGTGTTGTCTGTACACTGCGAAATAAAATTAGAAATAAATACCCACATTTTATTAAAAAAAGTAGAACATGCATATAATATTGTTGAGTTCTTAGTTATACAATAGCAGTATTCAGTGAGTAAAATAGAAATTATTACCATTGATTAGAATTCATTAACGGACGAGGCTGTGACTCTTGGTCTGCAAGATTCAAAAGCAATTGATGAAATGAGCCAGGAGTTGCAGAAGGGTGATTTCTAGGCGGTAAAATTTGGGACAATGCACTTTGGAAAGATTCATTTGGAGACAATTGACTTTCAGCATCTTCGTCAGAATCACTAGAGGATGAACTAGACTCATTTTGATTTATTTGAACTTCCTGTTCAGTTGTTGTTGTTGTTGAAGCCGGAACGGGCGTCTGAATTTCATTTCCATAATTCCGAACGTGGCTGAACATATTTCTTGCTAGTTGTCGTTGTTCTTCAGTTTTTGCTAAAGCTATCAGTTTTTATAAATTTTAAGAAAAATAAGTT
Organism: Sminthurinus elegans; assembly: GCA_034698325.1. Taxonomy (NCBI): domain Eukaryota; kingdom Metazoa; phylum Arthropoda; class Collembola; order Symphypleona; family Katiannidae; genus Sminthurinus; species Sminthurinus elegans. The sequence goes on along the minus strand of JAQGBI010000508.1, from coordinate 1,675 downwards.
GTAATGTGATTAGCAAGATTTTTTTTTAACATTTATGTGAAATATTTGTATACACTTACATGTATATGCATAATGAATAGTGTGTGTTGAAAGTTCCACTAATGAAAATGCCTCTTTCAGTACACCGTCTTGACGTTTTGTTTTTGCAGCAACAAAAAATTTATCAGCAATCTGTAATTTTAATGGAAATTTTATTATTTTTAGTCATAATATAAAATAATACACGATTACACACATGATACACTAAGGTAAAAGTATATGCACAAATAAGTTTACCTCAATCGTTTGTTCAAAATCCATGGTATTTCTCAACAAATATCCAATATCCAAAAATTAGCCTTCAAATTTTGAGAGAAAGAGAAGAAACACTTTAAAACTTACTGCACTAAATACAGACAAAATATAAATTTAATGTTTGTAAATGTGTGATTACACGTTTCCGGACAGAGGCTCACAGAAAAAATATTTGAAAATGCATGGATGTCTGATGTACAGTCGCTTTTCGTGATATTTTTAAAGACGGCCAACGTAGTGCAAGTTTTTTGTTCCTAGTTTACACTTTTTTCCTTTAGTGCAACGATTTTTTACGTACGTGAAATGAGAAACCGTAACATGTTTGTAATATATTATGCATATAATATGCAGGCGTTTTTACACCATGTAAAATATAATTTACCACACATTCAATTTTTTTGGTGTTTGACTTTTTTTATTTATAAATGAATTAAAATTTTCAAAATATTTGTCGAAAAGTATGAAAATTTTCGAATTTTTTCTCAAGTATTAATTTTGTTGTTGTGAAAATGTGAAAATTTTGAGTAAAAATGGTCACATTTTTGAATTTTTACATCAAAATCTTGAAAATACAAAATCAGATGACCTACCAAATTTTTTGTACAATTAATATTGGTTTAGAATGACTAAAAATTATATTTTAAACAAATTGTAAACTTTCGTTAAAATACCGTCGGATAACGTCGGTCATGCTGTCTGGGAATTTTAAAAATAAAAATGTACAAATTTTTTACCATTCATGATTGAAAGTCATATTTTTTGTTTTTGTGTTCGTCATTCATTTATTTTTTATCGATATTTTATTTGTTCCAATATATTATTGAAGTTTTTCATGATTTTGTTTTTTAAAAATTATATATATAAATTGTAAATAGAAATTGTTCAAAATTTGAATTTTTTTTTTAATTTTTGAGTGGAAATTGTCATATTTTTGAATTTTGAACCCAAAATATGATAAATAATTAGCTAGCTGACCTACAGAACTTTTTATAGATTTAAAATTGGTTTAGAATGACCAACAATAATATTTTAAACAAATTATAAACTGTCGTCAAAGTCCGGTCAAATAACGTCAATTGTGCTATATGGGAATTTTCATTCAAAAGTAGTGCGAAACAAGAATTTGAGAATCTGACAGCATTGACGGGATCGCAATTTCTCGGACCTTGTATATAGCTAGTTTTACATACAGGACGTACATACTGCGTGCTAGCTCTTGGCCGCCCTACAAATACTCAAAGGCTCAAGAGCTTCGCTAGCTAACTTTGTATATCTAGGCAAAGCCTCTCTATAAAAGTTTGTGTTCTCTCTAAAATAGAGATAAAACTGCAGTTTAAAAAATAACTTGAGTAAACAGCAAATTTAGTGAACAAATCATCAA
>JAQGBI010000507.1:0-15407 GCA_034698325.1 Sminthurinus elegans | reverse complement strand
GTCATCTTGACTGAATTCTGGAGGACTGTGACTGGGAAATCAGGACTTGGATAAGAAGTGAGCCAGAGTCGAAAGGCAGGGTTGGTTTTCTCTTCAGTTATCTTGTCGTTACAAATGATTTCTAGAGCTGGCATCCAACTCGTGGCAACGTGACAATTTTGAAGGACGACCCAACTCCCTTTTTCACACGCCTCTTCAATCATCTTTGAAGCAATTGGCCCTTGACCTTGACCCAGGCTGATTGTTTGAAGTTTAGAACCACCGAAACCGCGATCCTGTTGAAATTTCAAATTTCATCATAAATTAAACATTTATTTACGTTTCTAGCATAAAAAGCGACCAAAAAAGCAGGAAAAAATAAACTACCGTTGAAAATTTCATGAGATTGTCCATGGGATCTGATCCTGGAGAAAGGATGAAAATGAGCGGCGTTGAAGCTGTGGAGTCTTCATAGGATGACGCCAGGTCAAATGGGGGTGGCTCAATAAACTCTTTGCCAATATTATTCTCCACAAAATACTGCACAGCGGGAATGAGTTTGTCCAGACGGAAACATCGAAGGATCGTGAGTCGTTCAAGGTCCCCTGTTTCGCTCCAGGGCTTGGGTAGAGGAAAGTCTTGTGGGTCCGATGAATCATAGAGGGCCTTCCAAGCACCAAGATTCGATTCAACATGTTGTCGAAAGCCCGGGAATCCCTGGAAAATTTTAAATGAGAAATAAACAAATGATAATTCACTTCATATTATTTTAATAGTTTTTGTTTACCTTGAGATCGCTCAGGCGCACAATTTCCGCCCAACTTTTTTCAGATAGCCAAGTCGGCGCGGGATTTGGAAAAGGATTGTCTGAATACAAAAAAAGAAAAAAAGGTTAAAGGCTCAAATTTTAATCTGAGAAAAAGCCATAGAAAATTTGAATTTAAAAAAAAAATACCTAGTGCAACGCCCCCTGTGAGTAAAAATGTCCAAACTTCATCTTTCAACTCCCCTCGACTTTGTAAAATGGCGGCGGTCAATACGAATGAAAAAAGTAGCTTGTCCTTAAAGAAAAGAAAAAATAAATAATAATTAAATTTGGGCTTTGAAAATTCTCAGTTCGAAACAAATAGAAATATTCCCCACCTTTTCAAAGAGACTTCGACAGACATTCCGGTAGATGGAGGATGTAAAAGTGCTATTGAGATTTTTCAGTCGCACATTTAAATCCGGCGAGGGTTTTGCATTGGCAATGGCGGCAACATACAAATTTATGAACCACGAGAGACTGTACTGATACATTGGGTCGATATTTGCAAGCTCCGAAATGCAAAAGAACAAAGTTGACGAATGTATTGAAACAGGCCCTTTTTTAAAAATAAAATAACAAAAGTTATTAAAATTTTGAGAAAATGGAGAAATGGAGAATAATGAATAATGTTTTAATAGATAGTAAAAATATACTGTATCGATTTCTAGTCTCATCAATTTTCTTCTCAGTTGTGGCGGCAATAGCTTGTTTAATTTGAATTTCCTCAGAAAGTTCTTTTGAAGATGATAAAATTTGAATGGCGGTTTCATCCTCGAGAATATTTCCTTTTGAGCTTGACAAAACTTTGAGGATCTTATCTTCAATTTCCTTTAGTAGGTTTTTATTATTGACTCCCTCGACCACAAGTTTATTTTTCTCCTCTTCCAATTCCGGCTCCTCTTTCGCCCCGACAATTCCAAGCAGTTGATTTTGAAGTCCAATGGGCGTGATCATGAAATTTAAGAGGGTGACCTTTACGCTGACCTCTGGGAGATAAAGTGGATTCCTCAGCCTCGTGATTATGAAGAGACGGAAATCCTTGGAGTATTCAATTATCGACTCTCCGATTTTTATGCAGAGAACGGGACCTTGTTTAAACGTCTGTTTTAGGAGGACGGGCTCAAGGGCGGGGTCAATCTCCTCGCCCACATTGTCAATGAGAACTGGGGTCCCACTCGTAATGGCCGAACTCACCGTGATCAAATAAGTGGGATCACTCAACTTTGTAACAGCCAAATTATTCGACTTTTCCATATTCCGAATCCATTTGCTCGCTTGACCTTGCGGATCTTTTAAAAATATAAAATATAGTAAAATTAAATGAATAATAGAAATCCTTGAAAATTGAAAACTGCTCAAATAATAATAATTAGGACTTAGGACTTAGGACTTACCGATCAACAGCGGCCATCGCCTTGCATTACTCACGATAATCCCATTATCAATGGAAAATGTGTCAATTGGTAAACCCGCCAAATTCCAATTTCGAATTTTGACCGGATCGCCCAGTGTATTTATGAGAGAGAAGATGGCGCTGCATGGGATTTTCTGGGACGTGCAAAGGGACTGCCATTCATTCACACAATCCTGTCTAAAATCTACTGTGAACGGGCCAAGATAAGCGACCACTGCGGCGGAAATTAGGACGTCACCAAAAATATTTGTTAGTTTTTCGCTAAGCTGTGCGGCGCCGTCACTCCATCTAGCGGGAAAATTAAAATTAACCAAGTTTATTTAGTTTTTAATGAACTATCATTTGTAATTCTATTTTTGAAAAAATTACCGCGTTTTTTCCCCGCCGAGTCCAGTAATTAATTTTTCCGCCCTGTTCAACTTTTGTTCACACAATTCGATATTATCCTCAATGGCCTTTTTCTTCTTGTTCATGGTTCCATATTCGTCGTTTAGGGCCTGGAGTTTATCAGTGACTTGTTGGAGTTGCGCCCTCTTGGCATTCAACTTGTTCATTTGACCTTGAAGTTCATCCTCCGCCTCTTTCAACTTTGCCTTTTTCGGCTCTACAATTTTGGCCACTCGGTCATAAACTTCTATGGCTTTGACCCATTTGCAAAGGCCTGTACAGGCCTCACTCACATTTTTCATGAGAGACGGATCAAAATTTGGATCTTTGATGAATTTGTCCCTAATGATTTTCATCCTCGCTGGCGGGATGTTGTCTTTGTCGTAAGCTCTTAAATTTTCCAGGAATTTCATGTCACTCAGGAGTTTCATGGAGGGGCCCCAAAAATCATCAATGGCCTGTCCATTCCCATCCACTTTTCGAGTGGGTTTAATTCCGTACATGATACAAATGGCCTCCATCACCCTTTTTATGCCCTCTGGCGGATTTTTCATAGTTTTGACAAATTGAATATCAGCTGACTTAAGGGTGTTGAGGGCGGAAAGGGCTGCTTGGAGGGCGGGAATTGCTTCTGCCAGGTCATTTTCACAATCATCCTTGATGGACTGAGCGGCAGCTGCGGCTTCATTTGCTATCTTTTCATCCGCTGCAACAATCTCTTTCACTGCTTCCACGTCCATCGTGTCCCTCTCAATTTTCACCAGGAGTTTTTCAGTGGCTGAAGAAGTTTCAATGAGGACGGGCTGGAGAGCCGTGAGTTCATCCTGCATCACTTGAACTTGTGAGGCTGCAAATTGTAGTTTGTCCAATCCCGTCAGATAGCGCTGTCGCTGCTCTTCAGTGTCTTTTCGCTTGAGGCCGATGAGGGATTTGAATGTGAGGATGAGCTCCAGGTAGCTCGTGGGCGTGACGTAATTTGGGCGACCTAGTTCATGCAGTGACCTAAAATTACCAGGGTCCAAAATCAATCATTTTGAAGTTTGATTTTTATTCTCAAAAAAGGGCCGAAATCATCTGATGAATTTTCTACCTGAGTGAAAGTTGTCGAACAGATTGATGAAAATGTTTGCACATGAAGACGCAACGGGACAAAAGACTTTGTTCCATGTCCAACAAGGACAAGAATTTTGTTGCTACTTTTTCCAGGGCATCGTCCGGCCACTCAGTAAACCAGTCGATTGTGCAACAGTTGATGAGGGAGGGAAACATTCGCAAGCGCGTTCGGAAAGCGTCACCTATCGGTGACATTGCCAGTACTGTCAGGAAAAATAAAAACAGTTTTAAAAACATTCGTGACCTTTGAGGTTTGACCTTTGTGCTGTAATTTAATAGTTTGTATTTTAAAAAACTCACCGAGATGAAGTGACTCTCGAATTCGCTCGATAAAAAAATTGTACAGCATCAGAGGACTAAAAATAAAAAAAAGGCAAATGATTTTAAAATATTAAATTTTTTTTCAATGTTCTCATATTTACGAATTTTTTAGATACCTCGTGTCCATTTTCCGCCCTTGTTCTTTTAAAACCGCTTGCATTTTCTCCAGGATTTCACCTTTTTCATCCGCTTGGAAAAGATTTGGCACATCGCCCGTGTTCAAAATCATGTTGATGTCCTCAACGAAACTCTCGTCCTTAATTTGATTGTCTTTTAAAAGAAGAGGTCAAAAATTGAACAAACGTTGAAAATTCAAACCACTTTAATTTTAGACTTCACCACAATTTCGGAAAATTAAAAAGTACCTGCAAAAAGAAAAACCGTTGGTTTCCCATCTTTTCCCGCATTTTTCAATATCTTTTTCAAATCCTCCCGCCATTCGTAAATTCCATACGTCCTTGAAATTGCAATCTAAATCATAATTCATAAAACAGAATTCAAAATAAGGCTCAAAAATTATTTGAAAATTGTAAAATAATTTTAAATTTCACAATGAATTACCTGGATGACATCGTATCCCGCCATAAAAGCCGCCAGTCTAGAAACGGATTCTCTTCCAGATCCACCGACACCGACCAAAAGCATATTTCCACTATCTTGTTTCAAAACCCGCGCCACTCTAGACACATGCTCGATGGCGAATTTGAACAGAACGAGATGCATTGGTGTTTTTGACATGGAATTGTGCTCATTCAGATATTTTTCAACTACTTCATGAAGCTCTTCCAAATCTACAATCTAGCAAAAAAAGATTTATACAGTAATTTTAAAATCTATGGTATGTTTTTCAATGTTCAAAACTAATCAAAAATGTTTATGCACCTCATCATAAATCTTGACATCACTTTGCGGATCCATAAAATCTCCAAAAATGAGACTTCTCAGGTGATTTTCCTGAAGTCCTTTATTTGCCTCATTCGGCGGGATCAAATGACCCAGTAATTTGGCGGGTTCAACTTTAAAATGTTCTGAAATGGTGGATTGGACAAGATTGAAGAATTTGGTTCGGTCCTCAGGATCAAAAATCCGATCACAAAAGACTCTGTATGCTTCATGTATCCACAACCGCTGCAATTTTTGGGCGTCTTCCATATAAGCGGGCGGGACCAACAATAAACCGCGAATGACACGGGCAAAATCCCTACAAAAAATTTAAAAATTATTTACAAGTTTCAAAGTAAGTGTGCCATTTTATATTTTATAAAAAAAATGATGTACCTGAGATTAAAAACGTAGTGGGATTTGGCGGGTGTGGGTAGAAATTCCAAAATGGCGGTATTGTACACATGCAACGTGGCGGCAACACAAGGTCGTGCCCACCTCACGATTTCTGAATCATAGCCCTTTGCAAAATGCCAGTCAACAATGGCCGTAAAAATCTTTTTGAGGGTGGTCTGATCAAAAGAGTCGATGGCCAAAATGGACAGATGTCGTATGAGTCGAGAGGTCACTTCGTTCCGCCCGCCCCCTAGTGGGCCCATTGCAGTCAAGAAAAGGAGGTCCGTTAACAGTATTGTGGAGGTGTCCTTTTTATCATACCAATTCCCATGATCCAGCCACTGTCTCAACAGTTCGATGGGCGGTTGGGCGCCATATTGTTCTTTTTGGGGCATACTCAAGTCATCCACAAAAACCAGACACTTTTTACCCACGGGCGGCCCAAAAAGTCCTTTTTTCCTCTTGTCCAATTTTGACATGATGATGTCCTGAGTTTGATTCGCTGTGGTCCTCGCTGAGAAATTGAGGACGTTTGGAATGTACTTGTCTTTGGGTAGTGTCATTAAATAATTGTTGGCGAGGGCACTTTTGCCCGTGCCCGTGGGCCCAAGGAACATGAAAGGGATCTCATTCGCAGTGTACATTTTGAGAAAGTACATTTGTCGTGATGTTTCATCCGTGGGGATGATGAGTTCATTCACTTTGGCATCCGGTAGGATTTTTGACCTCTCCCGATCCACAATGTCCATCCAGAAAACCCACTGATTATTCATCTTGTCACAAATGTAGTCAAACACGATCCCTTTTTCCGGGAACAGTTGATTTTTATTCAGTTTGAAGTTTTTGGGTGCGGGATACTCCGGATGTTTTCCCGAGAGGAGGTGCCGATAGAATTCGTCGAATTTGATTCGACTGTCCTGAGTTATTGTCGACGCGACGGACCACATGACAGTAAAGACGAAGGCGAGTTGAAGCCACACGGTGGATTGAGGCGCTTGATCTTCAGTCAAATTTGGCCCCTTGAGCATGCACGTGTACAGACGGACGAAACTCTGAAAAAGATGCAGCTCAGAAGTGGTGATGAACTGTTTACAGGAAAGTCGAATAAAGTCGAAACAGGGTTGAATGAGCCAGTCGAAAAGTTCGATGAGGACGCCCTTTTGCTCCTCTGAAATCCCCTTGGGGAGTCTTTGCAAATAAGAGTCTTTCAACGGGAGCCAGCCCAATTGTCTTGGCTCCATGTAGATCATCCCGCAGCGAGAGACTGTGGCGGGACTTGCTTGCTCCAAATCCGCGGGTTCAAACAACATGTTCATCTGCGCCGTCATTTGAATGATTTCTCCAGACATGAGACAGAGTTTTTTGTTGTCGTCCAAAACTGTGTTCATATTTTCGATCCAGACGGCATCTACCGGGCCGTCGAAAACCACCCACTTCCGGTCCTCAGTGTTTGCCATGGCCATTTCTCTAAAGGAGTTTGCGAGGACTCCGTCACTCCACTCGTGGGACACGGGATCAAATTGACCATAGAGTTGGCCCATTGTGATTGCTTTTGGATTTATTATTTTGTAGTAGCTTTTATGCTCGTTCATTCCCGCCATTTTTTGAGTTTTGATCTCTGTGAGAGCCGCTGCGAGGCATTGGTAGGCGCAGGTTTTCCCGCCAAGTGCTTCACCAACAACCATCAGACCGTGACGAACCAGGATCATCTCGTAAATTTGAAGCGTCTTTTCGATGAAGAAATCCGTTGGCTGGAGATTTCGACGACTGCAAATGGTTTTTAGTGCTTCGACGAGTGTTTCCTGAAAAATTGAATCACGGTCAAAATCTAATAAACTTTTCATTGGCGATTTTTTTATTATGAATTTTTAATTATTATTACCAAATCAGCCTTGAGCAACTTTATCCCGGGGAAAAGATCTGAAATGATCCCTTCAAAAAGTGGAATGTCCTGTGCAAGGAACTTTGGATAGTTGACATCATTAATGGCCTTGAGCATGAGCATTGCTTCATCCTCGTTTGGATACTTGATTTTTAAATTTCCCGCTGCTGTCAACACACTCTTCACCGCCCTCATTCCGTAATCATAGTGATTTTGTGAGGAGAGTTGCTCACTGCAAAGTTTGTACGCATCCACAATTTTTCCCGCCAGCGATCTCGCATCCACAAATCCCATAGAGTAGAGAGAAATTTCCCCGATGAGCGCGTAATCCGGCACCATCATGGCCACAGTTCGGAAGAGGACTTTCAAATTATCCGGGAGTTCCTGTCTTCCCGCGTAACCCGGATTCATCGTGATGAAAATATTACATGTTGGAATTAGGCGGAGTTCCGTCCCTTCAAACATGAACGTCTTTACATGCGCTTGAATCGCCCTTTGAATTGTTAGAATTTGTTGGGCGACCACGGATAAAACTTCGATGACGATTCGATTGAACTCGTCAAAACAACACCAAGCGCCAGATTGGGCGATTCCCTACAAGAAAAAATAAAACAAAATTAAAAAAGCGCCATTTTTTAAATGGTGGAAATTGGAAATTTTGTACGTGTGGGAATTTTACCTTGAAAAATTTGCCCATTGCTTTGTAATCCAGCCCATCGGAACAATTGAAGACGACGCATTGTTTAGCCACGGCTTTAGCCAAATCTTTGCTAGTTTCTGTTTTGCCCGTTCCAGCTGGACCCTCTGGTGCGCCGCCGAGATGTAATTTTAGCGCGCTCATCAGTGTTCTATAGCATCGATCTGTGAGTGGAGTTATGACTAATCTTGGAGTGTTTCCCAAATATTCGTAGCCATATTTAAGATCCGTGGTGACCATTTTGCAGCGGACGGAGGTGCCTTCTATGTAGTAGCGAAGTTGAGAGATCCAGTTGAAGTCTGTAGTGCTGCTGATCTTCAACTCTGTGAGTTGCGCCACCACATCCCGCGCATGAACTGCAATGACGATTAGCGCCCCCAGTGTAATTCGATTTCCAGTCTCCAATTTCCCACGGACGAGACTCACAATCTCATCAATTTGACTGTTGTTCAATTCCAGGTAGTTTTTGAGCGTCCCATTTTGAATGGCCTCTTGACAGTCCAAAGTCCAGAATATTTGATCTCCACAAATTATGACTTGTCCAGGCCAATCCAGGACCCAGCGCGCCCGTGGAACTGTACTGTAAGCGCTAACCGCTTTCAAAATGATGTCACGCACAGAACTTTGCATTTGAAATTCCACTTGGATCAACCTTGAGAAATAAAATGATTAAAAATTTGTGTATCATGTTTTATAAAAAATTTCTAGAGTTCAAAAAATCTTACCATTTTTCAACCATGCCGCGCGCATCCAGTGGTTTGACAATTCCACTGAATTGTACCATTTCCTTCTCCGCTGAGACCATTGCTGTGATGATGAGGTCACTTGTGAACTCCAGTCGATGAATTCCTTCAAAACATTTCTTCAAATGGGGCTGAACTCGAAGTGGATCTTTAGTTTCACTCAGAATCTCCAGGAGCTCGTCATTAGATAAGAAGAAAAAGCGCGGGAAAACCAAGCGCTTCTTTTCTAAGTAATCGTTGAGGCCCTTTTGAATGTCCTCGAGAAGTACATTTGCCCTGTTGAGGTCACGAAGGAGATTGGGCACTTCCGTCGCATGAAGAACAAGTGGATTTTCCGTCGTATTCCTCATCACATTCCGCCACATTTTGTCCACATTGACGAATTTCCGGGCTTCACTCGGCATCTGCTTCATTATGTCAGGGCTGAAACATGAAAATAGAAAATAGAAAATAAATGAAGAGCTTGAAAATTTTGACACAAAATAAAAATCAAGATGGCGGAAAAATTAAAAAAAAACGTTACCTTGAAAAAATGGGCTCGAGATACATCCAAGTGCTTTGAACTTTGATCCACGAATCAAGGATGTCTTGAAGACTCAGGAGTTTATCCTCCCAGCGGCGCATTTCCTTTTCAAGTGGTTTTATAAATGGTGAACCGCGCATCGTCTGCGCTTTCAAAATGTGATCATCCAGCATCGTTTGAATTTCATCCAGTGCAGAGAGAATATTCACGCCCGTTTCTCGATACGGAATGCATTCAAATTTCACATCCTGTAACCAAAATTCAAAACAAAATTCAAATTTCAAAATGGCGCCACAAAATTTTATTTTTTTGTTTTTTGCTTCAAATTTATAATTTATAAAATTACCGCCCATTCGGATTTCATTTTTGCCAGATTTTTTTCCAACTGGAATTCTTTTGTGGCTGCCGCGCTAATGTCTTCAAGTTGTGTGGCCATCTTGGCAATTCCAGTATCAACAATTTCAGAAAGGCTCGTTTCAGGTGTCGGGTGCAATTCCACGCCACAGATTTCCGACATTTGTTTCCAATGTCTATCACGCAGACCGGGATTAGAAATGGTGACCAGTAGAGGGATGTACTGTCGAAACCTTTCAATTTTAGCGCGCACTGCATCCGCCACTCTTTTGGGTCCGGGATGATCCGAGAAGGACTTGGATAGTTTGTACAAGGTTTTCCACATGGCTTCAACCTCGTCCGAAATGAGTTCACCGTCCAGTCCAATAAAAGGCCCTTCGAACCACTCTTCATATTTGAGGTGGAAGTCGTAAGCGGTGGTCCAAAGTTTGTAATAAGGTTCGATCAGCTGGAGCGCGGTGGTCAAATCTGAGAAAGTGGTTTGATCCTGATCCAAAAGCCGTTCTTCCTCATTCAATTTCTCGGCCATGTCCACACATTTTTGAAGTTCATCATTTAGTAATTTGAGGGCTTCGGAATTGTTTTTCAAGTCGTCCAGCGCGAGATATGGCGATTCTTTTGTTTTGTAAGCGTCCAGTTCTTCAATTATTCTTTTTAGGCGCGCTTCAAAAGCCTCACGATCCGCAATTAGTTTCTCCTCCGCCTGTTCTCTCTTTAGAGTGAGGCGAGTTGAATTGATGTCAAAAATTTCCTCCATGTTGTTCGGCCATTGGAAAACTGTGTTGTGTGCTTCAATCTGCTGTGCTGTGCAATTGGTCAAAAAAAATGAGAGGCATTTTTTAATTTTTAACGCGCAACCACTTTTTAATATGATATATTTTTAATTTGTTATTTTTGAAAAAGCCTACGTGTGAAAATGTGATGGTCGAGGAGGAACAAAAGTCGATTCATCGCTTCGTTGATCTGCGTCTTGAGGTTGAAAAATGTTTCAGACATGCAGTGATTCAAATAGTTTGTGAGAGCAACCAATTCCGCCGTCGCTTCAACTTTTTCACTCGTTTTTACAGACATTTCATCAAAAGCTCGAATCACACTAAAAAAATTTCACAGTACAAAACAGATTTTTTTTAAATGAATTTAAGAATAAAAAATAAATAATAATTTCAAGGAAATCTAGGAAATTTGGGCTTACGATCTGACAAGATTTTGATTTTTCTCCACTTCTCCATTCACAATCATGCCGATCAACTTGTCCACTTTTTTACAAAGCTCATCATTAAATTTCCCGCAGTCCAGTGCTATAAAATTCAAATTGACGATGCGCCGCAGAAACATAATTTGAGCCTTTAGTCGTTTCAACTCTTCAATTTTCATATTCATGTACTAAAAAATAAAAGAAAAAACAATTCCATAATTTTTTTTTTCTATATTTTTAAGAGTAATTTTTTTCGCATTTCCATTTTTTGGCGGGTTTTTCCGTACCTTAAAATTCGGTTCTTTAGCCAAAAATTCCACAATTTGTGCTTCAGCCGTCCCATCCAAAAGCCATAAAAATGGGTCATAGAATTTAATGTAGTGTTTTGGCCCTTGTAAATTGACCTTGAGGACATCCGTGGATTTCCGAAAGAGTTTTTGAATCTCCTTTTCATGGAGTCCTGTTGGAATCAGGTGCAGATTCTCCAGTTTGTACAGCTCGGGAAAGAGGATTTTTTCAACTCGAGGGATCATTTTACAATTTGCCACAATTTCCGTCAAAAGCCGGACGATGACGACAGAGCAGTCGAATCTGTCCACAAGAGAAGGCTCTCGATGATTTAAGGCTTCTGCCTCCAGTTGCGGGTTGAATCGGATGTACGGCGGTTTTTCGGAGCTGTAAAGAGTGACTTTGAGCACTGGTCGTTTGAGAAACATGGTTTCTTTGTAAGGAACATCCTCGCCGTAGTCATTCCCGTTCTATTCTTTCACACCAAAAACCAACACATTTTACATTAGATATCAGACGTCCTTGGGTTTTTTTAAAAAAAATATGTAGACATCCTTGATTTACCATGTAATCGTCAAACATTTCTGTAACATCCTCCAGGGAATTGACGACCATGTCTCGTAGCTGTCTGGACATTAAAGAGCAGGCACATCCGAAAAATCGAGATATCCTTGTCATTGAGCCTCCCGGAGTTTTTGGCAGCATCGTCACCCATGTTGACTTTAAATCCACAAAAAAATCCGCAATTTGTGGCAGCCATCTTTAAAAAATAAAAAATCTCATCATTATTATTTTCCATTTTCACTTTTCACTAGGAATTTTTGAAAAAAATAAAGTACCTTTTGGTTAGAACAGCACGCCCTCCAGCGGTCAATTTTTTGAACATGGCGTCCAGTTGATAAGGTGTCATTGGGAGTTTGGACTGTTTGAAATCCGCCATATTTACAAATCTCGTGTGATGAAATCTGCACAAAACATGAAAAATTAAATTAATAATAATAATAATAATTTTGAATTAACATTTTTTAAACTGTCAATGTGGTTACGCACACATTATTCCACAGTTGTTGGATTTTCAAGATGGCGGGATGAGTAATGAACATGGAGTGATCAATGTTGACACGACACTCGTCCAAACTCTCTTTCCAGGGGATTGGCGCTCTAATCGTGTAGGTGGGTTGAACGGGCGGTGGGTGAAAAATATAAATCCTTTCCCGTTCTCCAGGATCCAAGAGAATGTAGTCCAGGATATTTTTCTTCAGAGTCCAGCAGTACAAGGATTTCGTATCATCCAGTAGATTTTGGAGGACAAAACGAAGGCTAAGAAAAAGACACATTTTCAGTGGCATTTACTTTTAGGATAATGTCAAGGATGTCAAAGTCGTCAGTTATTTTGGTGAGCGTACTTACGAATGATTATTGAGGATTGAGCTGGGAATGAGACGTCGAATAGCACGATTAAAGGATTCCGGAAAATCCGCAACTTCTTCATCCAGCATCAGCTAGAGTAAAATAATTCATATCAAGAAATCCTTGATTATTCAAAGCTCATAATAAAAGAAAAAATAGAAATCCTTGATTAATAATTTTGTACCTGAATATATTTATTGTATCTTTCAATGTCCCTTATACTGGCGGTCCCCTCCTCCTGCTCCTCCTTTTTTTCCATATACTTCATGAGGAGGAGCTGCTCGTCGGGTGGCATTGGGATTCCCGGATCTAAATCGCTATAAACCCGCCCTTCCCCATAAACACTTTGTAATATTTCAATCTCACTCAAGTCCACTTCCCCTTCTCCATAATTCAAATATTGGTTTGTGAATTTTCTCTTTTTGTTCTGAACCCCTCCTCCCATCCCGCCCTCCTCCCACTTTTCGTCCCCATTATCAAAATCCTCTTGCATGGCCACACCAATGCTCCCAATCGCATTGGCATTTGCATTTGTATTAGTCTTTTCATCCCCTTTTGTCATATCCACGCTGTATTTTGGTCCTTTCCAAATCCGCTCGTGTTTCCTCCTTTTGTGTTTTGATGAGTCCCTCCCACTCCCTTTTCTACTACTAGTTGCAGCTCCACCCAGTGAATTTTTGTGTATGGATCTACTGCCACCTGGCGGATTCTTCAAGTAGGCTTGGGTCAAAAGTTCTCTCACGGTCATGAGGGAAAAGGAGGAGAAATGGGATTGTTGGTAGCGGGAAAGTGTGGGAGGAGGAGCTCGAAGGGAGGAACTTGTTGTAAATGCGGATTTCTTATTCACTCCAGTTTTCTTCTTGCTCGTGCTCGCATTGACAGGTCGAATGAGACTGTTGACGGAAATGTCGGCTGCGGTGGGTGTGTAATTGACGCCGATGCTCGCACTCGGTGGCATGTCTTTGTATTCATCCTACAAAAACAAGGATATCTCAGCAACCTTGAAAATGCAAATGTAATAATTCCAAGTATAAAATAAAAAATGAGTCACCTTAAAAGGTTTGGCCTTTGTCCACGAGTTTTCATCCAAAAGTGGCGGGTATTCCGAATTGGATTGTCCCGCAAAAAGGTTGTAGATTTCCTTGGGAAGGGTTGGAATTGGCGGGAGTGGTTTTTGCTTCTTTTTCCTCGCCAGTTCAACTGTTTCGTTGAGGTCATTCTGATCCGATCCGTCGCCAGAGTGTGTACTGTTGGAATGGATCGAGTGATTGCTCATCTCACTTTACTCTTTTTTTTTGGAGATGACGAAATAATCTAATAATAATAATAATGATGATTGACTATTAAAATGTATTATGTATTGACAATTGACAAGAATTTGACGTTAAAAAGAAGGTTTTCTACTGAATGTTGAAGCTTTTGTAATCAGAAATGGTGACATTTTTTACAAAAGTGGAGGAATAAACAATAAAACAAGATGACATTTAAAAATTAACAAGAGATTAAAAAAAATGACAAGTTTTAAAAATACATGAAAAAATTAAAATGTTATACAGAAAAGTTGTAAAAAAGGAAAGAAAGGTGCGGACAATCCAATTCAATTGTGCTGTCATTTCATTTCATTTCATTTGCCTTGCCTTGTGTTTCAAAAGTTGAGTGTTTGATCGATTATCCCATGTGATGTCGCACGGCATTAAGATGCAGATTGCAGCTGTTTTTGTATTTTCATATCCATTGACAACAGACATAAAAACGTGTGTACATAAAAAAGAGTGGAGTGGAGTAGTGAAAGAAAAAATACATTTCATTTTCTGCTGTTGATGACTTTTTTGATATTGGATATTTGATATTTGAGACGGGACAAGGAAGCTCGAGCTGAGAAGAAGGAGCCGTAAAAAACATTGTGCTTCATGTACAATTTTCTGGGCTGTGCTGTGTTTTGTGTTGTCACATTCCAAGAGAAATCCCATGTACATTGTAAATACATTCTCAATTTTCATGCTGAAGCAGTTGAGACGACGCACCCTCAAATCAAGTCAAGTGAAAGAGATAATAAATAGAATAACACCCAATAAATGACAAAGGCAAAGGGAAAGAGTCAAAATTCAAGTGTCCATGAAAAAAAAGGTTCAACGAAAGCCGAGCCCAAAGCAAACGGTCATAATAACCAATAAAATTAACACAACACAGCACAAAACACACATAATTCCATTACATTTTGTACGTGCTCGTTCCTTGTTCCTTGTGTATTTAATATTTACACAGGCAACCACAGCCACAACAAAGTCCTGTCCCAAGTCAAAATTCAAAGGGAAAGGGGACGAAGCAGAGCCACAAGGAATATAAAATATAAGTACTGCCGTTTATGATGCATATTATATTATGAAATTCTCAGAATTTAGGATACGAAAATAATTAGAGGAAAAAAGAAAAACATGTGTAGGTATGTGTACAGAAAACGGAGAATGTGGAGTAATAAAACACATACAAAATGTACAATGTATGCTGTATGCATTGGTTCATTCATAAAAATGACTCTAGTAAAATAATATTTGTCGGTATCCAATAATTGTAAAACACTTTTGAGCGTACTTACTCTCTAAATGAGGATCACAAAAAAACTATGAAAAAAGCAAACACAGAAATATTGATATCGTTTTTCCAGGAACAAAAATCCTTGAAATTTACAGGGTATTCAAGTTTTACTGCATCATTTTACCTCCTTTACATAAAATTAGAGACAGCAATTGGTCAGTTTTTCTGCTGTGATGGATAATTCTTCTAACTTTTCACTGAAATACTGAAATTTTTTGTTGCCTTGGTTTTGTGCATTTCATGATGAAATCAACTATAGCGCTCTTCTGCATGTGTCTTTCGGATAGGGTTTTATTGATGATGCCCTATGCGAAAATATCCAAAGCCGATTGAAAGTTTTTTCTATAGAGTAAAAAAAAGTGATAGTTGGCGCCACTGTCGCTAAGGTGCACAGTGCAACAAAATTTTGTTGATCGGCGA